>REGM01000073.1:982272-1005182 GCA_004194415.1 Aurelia aurita | reverse complement strand
TAGGCCCCATGTACACTAGTGCTTAAAAATGCAATTAGCATTCGAAGAAAACCTCAAGTTTCTCTTGTCCGGCTCAAGATGCTTGATTTCACAGCATCCTTAGCTGGATACCTGTGTGGTCATAAATTGACCATATTTTGTTCACACTTCCTTTCATCTGGGTTCTCAATTTACTCATTGAACAAGGAAGAAAAGAGCAAGATGGCCTATTCTCATAACGCCATAGGCCTATAAATCAATGACAAATCAAAATGCACCACTTTATGGTGAAACTGGATCAACTGAATTCATGGTATACCCCTTTCACCACATTTCACGGTTTTTTTCAGTCATTTGTTCTTGGCTGCAAACAAATGGCTGAACACCTATCCGGTTTTCAGGACCAATAGATGACAATATAATTTCGCAAAAGAAAAAGGAGCAACCAATAAAATCCGCAGACATAACAATAGGGATGCCAACATTATTTCTGATTTTTCGATACGACCCACAATTTTGCAGCTACCAGAGAGCGACTTTCGGGGTGGAGATTGTTTCACCATATGATAGTGGACAATTGTACACAAAAATTTAGACAGAATAAGCCAGATTTCAGAATTGCTCCCTCCAAGTTTTGGGCACCATTCAATGGCAGCCAGAAGCTGTATATGAATGTTATCATTGTTGGATTCGCCATTTCCTCTATGAAAAGCCTGGGGTGGTCGTCAGTGATACGAATAGGCAGAATCGCTGTTCTTCAAGGTGCAGGGCCCGGATATAATGATGGATTTGACTTGAAAGCGAGATTGAGATCAGAAACAAGGTATCGGAGCTTATTTGCACTTATTTGATGACTAGTTCTACCTAAACCGTCCTTCTGCCAAGAGGGGTTAGCGGAAAGTTTCGTTCAATTGTAATACGGAACTTTGATATATAACAGTTTGAGTCATTGGATATGAAAGCGGTACAAGTGCGCTTATGGTACATTCTCGAAATTTATTTTACGAGAATATCGTTGACCACTTTGTGTGACCACCTCACAGATTGCGTCCACTTTGTGAAACTAATTTTGATTCAATAACTTGCAATTTCCGAACATATGAAAATGGGAAAATTTGCGCCCAGAATCTTGCATATTCATTTCCCATTTGAGGACAATTCATTTGCATTTAATAATGTGCAATTTCCAAACATATGCACAGAATAAACGCTGTTCCTAAAATTTTATGAAATCGTTTCCCTTCTGCGAAAAATCATTAGCACCTAATAATTTGTAATTTCCGAACACCTGTACAAGGAAAAGTTTGCGCCTGGAAGCTTGCGCATTCGTTTCCCATTTGAGGACAAACCATTTGCATTTAATAATTTGCAATTTCCATTCATATGCACAAAATAAACTTTGTGCCTAAATCTTACGAAATTATTTCCCTTTTGTTAAAAATCATTAGCACCTAATAACTTGCAATTTCCCAACATTAGTACACAATAAAGTTTGAACCCAAAATCTTACGTGTATATTTCCACTATGAGAAAAATTCATTTGTATTTAATTATTTACAATTTACAAAATATGCACAAAACAAACTTTGTGCCTAAAGTCTTGCCATTCGCTTCCCTATTGAGCAAAATCATTAATTCCTAATAGTTTGCAATTTCCGAAAATTTACGCCTAAAAGCTTGCGCATTTACTTCCCATTTTAGGACAAATCACTTGCGTTTATTAATTTGCAATTTCCAAAGATATGCGCTAAACAAACTTTGTGCCTAAATCCTACGTGTTTCATTTCCCCCTATTTTCCAATTGAGAAAATAGTTTGCATTTAATAATCTGTAGTCTTCCTTTCCCAGCAAATACAGAAAATAAACTTTGTACCCAAAGAATCGCTTCTCCTTTTAAAGGGGCTCCGCCTCCAAATTTCGGTCTAAACGGTGATTGTGCAGTTTTTTAACAGGCAATATCACACAGACTTTTCATCTATTTTTCAAAAATGGCAAGATTATCTTGAAAATAAAATGCTTGTACTCCACAGAGGAACAAGCGAAACATTCATATCTTTTACGATGCCTCAGATATAAGTGGGTTTTCAACGGTCACTTTTTGGTGGCTTGGGTGGAGCCACCAAAGAACCTGCAAAAGACAATGGACACGTACCTAAAACAATGGACTTTAGAGCTACGGCGGCACGCCCCTGCCGACATCTTAGCCGGAGTCGAAACTGTGTTCTTTTTTGGGGCATCATTACATCATGTCTCTGCATTGCATGTGTGAACTCAGCTTTAAGTGGCGGATTTAAAAAAATTGATTTACGAATGTTAGTTTTCGTCATATATTCTACAACAAACAAGGCAGGAGCATCTCTTTTTCAATAGCATTGATGTCAAATGCAACGAAGTTGAATTTGAGATGCCCTGTTTGCTCTTCTGGCATAGAGGTTAATCCTTAACGACCACAAATGCGCATTTTGAGAACTTTGAGCACCTCCAGAGGGTGCTCAACTTGCTTAAGCGGTCTCTTTCATCTTTGCTTAAATTTTGCTCAAGAAAATTTGGCAAAAAAGACCATGTACACTGTAAGGAAGTCTGCTAATCCCCTAAGTGCCCAAAAAATTAAGAACGGTGCTAGTATGGGGCCATTGTACCGGTACAGTTTTGATCTGTTGCAAAGTTGTTGCGGTTCAAGGGCGTTTAAACTGCTCGAGATTAAAATCATTATATAGATGGAAGGAGCAAAAGTATTGCGGATAAGCAGGAACTGTGTAAACAGAAGGCTGATCCGTTACAATTTTGTATTGTACCAAAGTTGTACCGGTACAGTATAAACTGGGTATGTGCAAACGAAATTTTGCTACAACTTTTATTGCATGGCGATAAAGATTTTCCTGACTCATTGAATAGGCATATCCTTGAGCTTACGTTACATTTTATCCATAAAACTGTTCAATTCGATCGAAGTCCTATACCCCACCCCTCCAAAAGCCACCCAAGTCGCTAATTTTGTTTTTGCAATCATTGTTATCAACTTTAATTTTAGTTTTTGCCTTCAATGTAGACACCAGCCATTATGAATATTTTTCAATTTACTTTTCATGGATTTCAGATTCGGGTTTGGTGCTGGGGCGTTGGTCTGTGTGCAATTCTTCGTGTTGCGCATGGGCTGGGGTTTTGGTGCTGGATCCCTGGGTCTGGAGCCAAAGGAGTTGTACTATATAGCCTAAGCAAACGTCCTTAGTGGCGGATGTTCGTTAAAGTGGTGTACTATGACGTTGTTTTTCATATTTATCCATATTTAAAGTTGGTATTTACAATAGTAATACAAACATACTAATTCAAACCAACTATTTACAAACAAAAATATCTAATTAGTTCATTCAAAAAGTTAGCGGCATGTTTACTTCTATGTAATGGCAGCGGGGTAGATATTGCCTTTTGCTCCTCGTGGTATCATTTTAGTAGTATTGTATAGTAATTTGTAAGTAGCGTAGTTAGTAATATGTATTGTAAACTTTTTATTGGAATGTATAAAAAATGGGGTCTCAGTCTGTAATAGATATTAAGGATACTTTTACACTGTACCGGTACAGTTTTGACCCGCTACAAAATTGTTACGGTCCAAGAGCGTTTACACTGCTCCAGAACAACATTTTTTATAGATAGGAGGAGCAAAAGTGTTACGAATTAGCAAGAACTGATCCGTTACACTTTGTTTCGGTTCAAAAGTTGTACCGGTACAATTTTAACCGGCGTCTAAATCACTGCCATTTGGGGATTCTGGTTCGCTATTGTTTTCCTTGTATTTACCGCTTCTATCTTACCCTTTTTCAGACACAGATGTCATTTGTAGTTGCTTTCTGGTGTAACACCTTTCAATTTTATTGTAAGTTTCAAAGGCTTGTATTACATAATTATCTCAGAAATTGGCAATATCTTTAAATTTTGATCCTGTCATTGATACAATTGCACAAGGAGAAGATTTAAG
The DNA here is from genome assembly GCA_004194415.1 of Aurelia aurita. Lineage (NCBI taxonomy): Eukaryota > Metazoa > Cnidaria > Scyphozoa > Semaeostomeae > Ulmaridae > Aurelia > Aurelia aurita. Next base: position 1,001,227 of record REGM01000073.1, on the reverse strand, counting down.
ACCAGTCAGATATTTCATTTCATTACATTTCAAATAGCGATATTTGATCTCGTGTCATACGACAAGATACTTCTGACTTAGTTGAAAGCCCCATTTACATTATAGAATCTCTTTTGGCAACGGCATGGACAAAACTTTCTACGCGTACCAACATGAATGATTGTTTCTGGACAGCATTTACACTGTGGGTTTGATCTTAGCGCTGAGGTTATTTGTGGTATGCGTACTATGTTTGTCACCGCGCAGTTCTGCCCAACACGGATGAATTTTTGTACCAGTATTACCAATTTCATCTGTGCCGTACGAAAAATTTCGCAATGTAAATGGGGCCTAAGTATATGTGAGATTTGGAGCAGCTATCTACGACTTTCTAAGCCAAAATGCATAGCATATGTTGTTTGAGCGTCGAGTATTCAATTTGAAGTAAAAAGCTGCAATGAATTTGATAAATCAATAACTATAATGAAATAAATAGGCTTATTTGAGGTATAAATTTCTTCTTACCTTCGCTTGTAGACAAGTTTGTGTCACCAAGTGTAACAACCATTCTTTTTTTTACTTCAGCAGCAAGAATGGATTTGAAACAATGTCTTGCAGTCAAAACCCATTGGTTAGTGATCAGTGTTCCACCACAACGGACATTTTTTGAATTTCCTTTCCAAGCAATGGCAACTTGCCATTTCCATTCACCAAGGCCTGCGTCTGACCCACCAACAATACGCTTGCCCTCGTAAAACCCACACGAATCTGAGTTGATTTCATTGTCTAGAAAAAACAAACAAGTATGATTACAGGGGGGCCTTGATTATAGGGGGCCTTTAGTCCAGTGATGCTAATGCAGTGACATAAGTAAAGTAACTTGATTTACTAGACACGTTCCTTGTTTCCCTGTACACGTGTTTTCTTTCATAAGCAACTTGTTTAAGAAACTAGTACTAGGATTGCCATAAATTTATGAAACTTTATGTCAGTTTGACTGAAATCGCAAAAAATGTTAAAAAGTGGTAGTTTTCCTCCAAAATTCATCATAAAAATGGGTACGAAGGCAAATGTTGGCAATAAGTGGGTAGCTTTCTCAAAACCGGGTGGCAGACCCCCGTCCATCCACAAGTCGTGTACCCCCCCCCCCTCCTGGGGCTACTACAGTTTCTTATAAGCGGTTTCTTATAAAAGAAAAATGATTGTAATTGAAAAGCTCGATTTAAATTCTGGATTTGTCACTGGATGTGTTACAATTATTGAAAGCATGACCTTGTTATAGGAAATTAATGCTGCTAGAAATTAATTGTATATAAAATGTCCGCTCCTTAAATTAACACGAATGAGAGGATTCAACACTTGAAACTAAAGAAAATTAACGTGAAAAAGAGGAATGAAAATTTTTGTCCAGCAATTAAAACTAAATTTGGAAACAAAGTCAAAGTCTCGAATTCTACAGACCTCTATAGATACTACTAACAGTGACTTTGAAAATTGTAGAATTTTGCCAAAGTGAAATTAATAAAAATGTCCTTTTAATTAACGCGTCACTTAATTAGGGTACATAAAATCAATGCTAAATAACATATGTGCCATTTAACTTATCACAAATTTTCAAATTTCACGTTAATTTCATGAATCATTATTAATTTCCTATGATAAGGTCATGGATCGTAAACTTCCAATAAAGTCAAAGAACCTGGTGTGCAGAATCCACATGAAAATCGACATTGTCTCTTCATGCCTGATTGTTTTGACTTGCAATAACCTTTCTTTTTGTACAATGGGCAACGACGACTCAGATCCATGCAACCTGAAAGAAACAATAGAACAAAATCAACTTTGGCGTAGTAAGAAACGCTCGCTTCCATCCGTTTATGCAAGGTGCATCACAATGTGAATGAAAAGTCTTCTTTTCGGACTTTGAAACAGAGCTGGGTATAAAATTCTATGACCTATTTCTTTTAATTCAATGCTTGAAATGAACTTTAGCTACTTTGCTATAGTTCTACCGTTGGGAATTTTCAGAAATCTTTAATATTTTCAGAATTAGAGGGCTTTCCTTCTTTTTTAAGAATTCAAGAAAAATAAAAGAAAAAGAGTTAAAAACATCGTAATTTCTAAACTTTCTGAGGGAACACAGAATAACTTTAAAGGAACACGTAGTTTATGAATGTCTACAATATGGTATCAAGCACAAGTATTTCATTCTTCTGGTTTACGATTCAGTAATTTGAGACGTCACATCCTCGAATGAATTGATATATAAATTGCGCTGTAATTTCGAAAATATTCAAGATTTCTGAAAAGTCTAACGGTAGGATTATAGCAAAGTAGCTAAAGTTTCTTTCAAGCCATTCAATTCAATTCAAAGAAATAGGACATAGAATATTACACGGACCTTNTTTTAAGAATTCAAGAAAAATAAAAAAAAAAGAGTTAAAAACATCGTAATTTCTAAACTTTCTGAGGAAACACAGAATAACTTTAAAGGAACACGTAGTTTATGAATGTCTACAATATGGTATCAAGCACCAGTATTTCATTCTTCTGGTTTACGATTCAGCAATTTGAGACGTCACATCCTCGAATGAGTTGATATATAAAATACGCTGTAATTTTGAAAAATATTCAAGATTTCTGAAAAGTCCAACGGTAGGATTATAGCAAAGTAGCTAAAGTTTCTTTCAAACCATTCAATTCAAAGAAATAGGACATAGAATATTACACGGACCTTTTTAAAATTAGTTAATGATTTGGAACATATGTTTGCAAACATTCTGTTGTACTGCAATTGCTCTTTCATCTAAGGTTCTTATCATGAATAAATAGTGCATTTCTTGTTCCTCTATCTCTAACAAACCCACATTATTGCTGTGCTATCTTGCATCTGGCACTCATCGAAGAGTAGTAAGTTATGAGTCGTAAGAGTATCCTCGAGTAGTAATGAATTCTAAAGTGACTGCTAATCTACCTCACAACGCAACTAAAATTCTCAAATAAACGTCGATACAGCATCAATATCTCTTTATTTCTGGAAATTTCATGAGATCTATTACGTATTTTTTAAATAAGAAACTAAGAATTTGAGTTTCTTAGGAGTTTCGTAGCATTCTTGATGTTGACATCCTGTGCTCAGGTGAACATTTCACAACGAGGTTTTATAAAGCCTTTCCAATGTCAAGAAATTACTCAAGTACCCAAGAGTCGAGTTTCCTATAAAGAGTTTCTTATAAGACAAGATATCATAAAATACGTGTACAAGATTTCATTCATATACCACCAATAAAGTGCAACATGTATCATTGTAATCAATACCTCCTCTGCATAAACCACACGTTTTTTTGCAATTTTTTGTTGTCCATGTGTGATATCTCATATCGTAACGGCAATAACCTTTGTAGCGTTGACAATTATTGTTATGATCTTGGCATTTTGCACTTGTATTGATGACTAAAAACGAAGAAGTTACTTAGCTTCAATGAACGGCTACACTAGACCTAAACTAGACTGATTACATGGTCGTATTTATACCCATTGATGGGCTGCCGGAAGAATGTTGCCCAAGTTGTCGCTACTATTACCTTCCCCAATATCCCTTTACCTCTCCACCTAGTTTGAGTAGTAGGGAGATAGTGGTTAAAGTCGCAGTAGTAGTTATAAATAGGACGAAAATCATCAATTTTAACTAATTTGAGAGGTCTTAGTCTTTGGTGATAGTCACGTTTTGCAGAGCGATAGTTGGGAATCATTGCAATTAGTCTACACAAAACCTATCAAATCTTCAGGTTGAGCAAATTAAGAAATCCTACAATGTTCAAAAATTTTCACAAATCGATTATTGAACAAAGCATACAAATTCTTTGTTGCATCTTTTTAAAAACCTGTGTTGACTTTTGAAATACGATTACATATCCGAGTAAGAGTTGTACACTACTGATTTTTTCTTTGTTACCTACTAAACATTTTTGCTAGCAAAAATTTCTAAATAGTTTCTTGAATTCTGAATTTTCTAAAGGTAGAATTAATTAAAGGGTGTCAAAAGTACCTACTTAAATCTCAAAACAAGTATTAACAGAAGACGCACTCTAAACAGTTTCAAAACACTTGTCAATATTGCATAAAATTAAAACTTTTTGAGTTACATGGGAAAATTCAAGCTGCAAATCACTAAACCGGTTTCTTAATTGTTGAAAAGTTGAGCTAAAAGTTTCTTATAAGCTGTTTCTTGTAAAAAATGAGTGTACGGGAACAAGTGAAAATAGAGTTAAAATATTGTATGGATTTCCGTTGATAAATGAAATAGTTTCTTAAATGATTGTATCCCAGTACTGACATTTTTTAATTTTTAGCGATCTAAGAGTCGAGTTTCTTATAAAGAGTTTCTTATAAGACAAGATATCATAAAATACATGTACAAGATTTCATTCATATACCACCAAAAAAGTGCAACATATATCATTGTAATCAATACCTCCTCTGCATAAACCACACGTTCTTTTGCATTTTTTTGTTGCCCATGTGTGATATCTCATATTGTAACGGCAATAACCTTTGTAGAGTTGACAATTATTGTTAAGGTCTTCGCAGACTGTAAAAAAGAGCACACGAGCGATTAAATTTAATGATAGGAAAATGCGAGATTGTACAGAGTGTCCCAAAAAATCTGTGGTCTCGTTTGTATGGCTGCTGTGGAGGAACTGTAACTTCAATAGACGATTACGGAAAAGATGGCGTCGGGGGCATTTGACCAAGATGCATTGCGTTCTATAATGGAATCAACAGTGATTCTAAANAAACCACACGTTCTTTTGCATTTTTTTGTTGCCCATGTGTGATATCTCATATTGTAACGGCAATAACCTTTGTAGAGTTGACAATTATTGTTAAGGTCTTCGCAGACTGTAAAAAAGAGCACACGAGCGATTAAATTTAATGATAGGAAAATGCGAGATTGTACAGAGTGTCCCAAAAAATCTGTGGTCTCGTTTGTATGGCTGCTGTGGAGGAACTGTAACTTCAATAGACGATTACGGAAAAGATGGCGTCGGGGGCATTTGACCAAGATGCATTGCGTTCTATAATGGAATCAACAGTGATTCTAAAGAAATTCGACCATTAAACGCAATGCATCTTGGTCACATGCCCCCAGACGCCATCTTTTCCGTAATTATCTATTGTCCGGCTTTTTACACAGTTGCATAGGATAGTCTTCAACTTAGAGTTTGAGATCTTGTTTGAGTTAATCTAGGTGCTGATTTCTGGCACAGGTTGCTTCAAAAACAGCACTTCCTTTGTTTTCCAGCAATGTCAAAATCGAGTAAAGTTTTAAAGAAAGGGTTTTAGCAATGTCATTTAAAATTGTCTACATTTAAAAAATGGTTGATTGTGTTTTATTAGAGATAAACAACACTATTAACCCTTTTAAATATGTAGACAAAATTTGAATACAACTCCACAGGTTACAGCGTATGATTGAAGAAATAATACAAATAATGTTATATACAATCGTCGTTCTCTTTCTTATCGTTGTTCTCTCTGTTATGATGTTCCTCCTGTCTTCTCACTCCTTCCACGAAAATACTAGGCTCATACAGTTGACCCTTCCACGATAATACTAGGCCCATCAGTCGACCCAATCTGATGGGCCTATTATTCTCGTGGAAGGGTCGACTGTATAGGCCTAGTATTTTCGTGGAAGGAGTGAGAAGACAGGAGGAACATCACAACAGAGAGAAAAACGATAAGAAAGAGAACGACGGTTGTATATAACATTATTTGCATTATTTCTTCAATCATACGCTGCAGGGGCGTACTCAGCACTTGAAAAGTGAGGGGGTCTGAGAAAAATTTTTAGTTGGCAAATAGGGATTCCTCTAGCCAGGCTAAGATAACTAGGGTTATTGAAGTGAGGGGATCTGGGGGTGAAGCCACCAGGAAAATGTTTGAGGATATGCCTTCTAGTTTGTCTCAGAACGCCTCTCCCAATATCATTCCAGCAGCCTTGGAAACCTAAAACCTTCTAACCGTACCAAGCCTTTACCCACCCATCGTATCCTTGCTTTTCAAGATCTCGAGGATCATCTCTTGACAGATCTGCCTCCCCCCCTAGGTACCAATTTTATTGCGTTTTTGAGTGGATCTCAAGGATCATCTTTTTGAAAAGTGGGGGGTCCGGACCCCCCCCATTCCCCCCTTGGGTACGCCACTGATACGCTGTAACCTGTGACAACTCTAAAACTCTTTCTATCAAAATTTACTTGATTATGATATTGCTGGAAAACGAAGGAGCTGCTGTTTTTGAAGCAACCACTTATTTTTCCTTTCTTGTGCAGTAAATTGGCAATGACTCAAACAAGGTCTTAAACTCTAAATTGAACGCTGTTCTATAGCATAGGGATCAAATCTTCAAAAAGGTGGGTGTAAAAATTAAATAGCTTGAAAGGAACTTAAGGTACTTTGCTGTAAATCTGTCGTAAAAAATGTTTTGATATCTTGATTATTTTCAAAATGGCAGCATTTATTACATTTGTGGTTGTTCAACAAAGTTCAAAGTTCTAAATTCTAAACCAGAAGAGCGACAGATTTCTGCTTGGCAACATATTGTAGAACTTTGTAAACCATAGTTTTCTTGAAAATTGTATCATTTTTCCTCTATTGATTTAGGATTTATGATGATTTAAATTGTTTTAACGTTTTCGATGAATTCTTTCAATAAAAACAAAAAACCCGCCATTTTGAAAATAATCAAGATATCAAAAAATGTCCATGACAGATTTACATCAAAGTACCCTAATTTCCTTTCAAGCCATTGAATTCAAAGAAAAATGTGAAAGAATTCTACACCCACCTTTTTAAAGATTTTAAAGATTTGAGCCCTATGCTCTATTCTTTGCAGCTGTGTACAAAGCGGGACAATTGAAGTTACAGCTCCTCCACAGCAGCCACACAAATCGGGCAAAAATTTTGGGACACCCTGTTGTAAAGTGGTAGATTAGGCCAAAAGACTAATATCATGATCGTTGTAAAGATTCACTGGCTGATGGAAAAGCAGTCCTATGAATTGACGGGCTAACGCGGTTAAAAATTCATTTTGAATACCACGTGAGATGGAAAAAAGTGGGCTCAGTGTTTGTGGAAGTTTGATAATGCAGAAGAAAGATTAAATTAGTTATGGAGATTTAGTTTATTAATACTGGTCATTCATTTCCATTTCATTGGCGATTTTGTCACAAAGCGATTTGCAATTTGGTGAAAAGGGTATTTATAAGAACTTTCTTCTTCTGAACAACGAAAATTAAATGAAAATTTTTTGTGCTAAGGCCGCAGTCTGAGACCAAATTCACATTTGAGGCGATTTTGTGGTGCGATGCGGCGCGCGCGGCAATGTTGAATTGATCCAACTTTGTCACATTGCCGCACTTCATTGTGATCTGAAGTTCGTCAAGAATGAATTAATGCTTCAAGTGTGAATTCAGCTTGAGGCAAGAGGCTGCAAGCCCAGTTCCAAATGCAGTAGCCAGTAAAGCCTGGTTGCAGTCGCTGGAGTCGTTGGAAACGAATGACCCAAAAGACCCAAAAGACTGAATTAGATTTGCGTTCCAAACTCTAGCAAATAGGGGTTGCTAGGCACCGTACAATAGCAAACCTTGTTTATAAAGAAACTTTAATTTCATAGACACAAGTATGATAAGATACAGCACCTTGTTTTGGGCGACAAGACTGGCAGCAGTAAGTTTTCATCGACTTGTTTTCACATCCATGGATCTTTTTGTAGTGTTGACAGTTATTGGTATGATCTTGGCATTTTGCACTTGTATTGATGACTAAACACGAAGAAGTTACTTAGCTTCAATGAACGGCTACACTAGACCTAAACTAGACTGATTACATGGTCGTATTTATACCCATTGATGGGCTGCCGGTAAAATGTTGCCCTAGTTATCGCTACTATTACCTTCCCCAATATCCCTTTAGCTCTCCACCTAGTTTGAGTGGTAGGGAGGTAGTGGTTCAAGTCGTAGTAGTAGTGATAAATAGGACGGAAATCATCAATTTTAATTAATTTGAGCGGTCTCAGTCTGGTGATAGTATAGTTTTGCAGAGCGATAGTTGGGATTAGTCATAAAAAAAAGACCTATCAAATCTTCAGGTTGAGCAAATTAAGAAATCCTACAATGTTAAAAAATTGACACAAATCGATTATTGAACAAAGCATACAAATTCTTTGCTGCATCTTTTTAAAAACCTGTGTTGACTTTTGAAATACGATTACATATCCGAGTAAGAGTTTTACACTACTGATTTCTTCTTTGCTACCTACCAAGCATTTTTGCTAACAAAAGCTTCTAATGAGTTTCTTGAATTTTGAATTTTCTAAAGGTAGAATTAATTTATATTGTTGAAACGGTTGAAAAGCGCCTATTTAGATCTCAAAACAAGTATTAACAGAAATCGAAGTGAAAACAGTTTCAAAACACTTGTCGATCGATACTGCACAATATCGAAACATTTTTGAGTTAACTTAGAAAATCGAAACTGCAAATTAAAAATTTTTCTGTGTTAGTCTAAATGTACAGTCTAATTGAAGAAAAAAACGGGGAGCAAATGATTGAAAAATGTTTCTTACCCGTACAAAGAATGATGGTACCAATGAAAAGAAAAAGAACTTTCAACTCCATTTCCAATATTGATAATCTTGATCTGATGATATTTCTAATGTATTTCCTGCAGTTTGAAGAGTTTGAATAATGATGATTCAACTACGAGGACTTGTTTTTATACCCTCATGAGCAGATTTCATCAAAATAAAATGATCTCAGAGCATACCACTTCCGTAAAGTGGTTGCCATTGTTCGAATGTCTTTCTATTCAGCCTTTCTATTAATACGTGGACAGCAACTTTGACGTTCAGGTACCTGTTTCGACATACAAACTTACCCTTAATGAGGAAGTGATTCTACAATTCGTTACGTTGAAAAACGTTGACAAGCCTTACGAAAAGTGCTCACCCACTCAACTAACAACAGCAAGGACGATCTGCTACTAAGGTTTGTAACAAGCACTTTTAATAACGCCCCCCCCCCCCCGTGGAAATGTCATTCCAGAATAAAACCGAAGGGAATAGAGAATAATCTTATAGGAAATGGATATATAATTAGCTTTAAATTATCCTTTTTTTCATGCGTCGGTTATCTTCGCAGTTTTTGTCCCTTTTTCTGGCAAATATGGACTCAAAATGACTCAAATAATCAAGATTTATCAAATTAGATGCAATTTATTTATATTTTACACTTCTTAATAAGAAAAATGACGTCATAAATGTCGATGACGGCAAAGATATTGAATTTTGCTGATGTCAGAAAATATGAAAAAATTATATATCAAATGAAATTACTCATCCAAAGCAATCGAATGGTGTATGTTTGAGATCATTCGGTCAAGCGAGACAAAATCTATGGACATTCGAAGCTTTTCTTTGTTGACCACTCTCTAAATATGGTGTTACTGTAGTCATATGATCAAAGTCAGAACAATAAATTACCCACTTAATTTCACTAAAAGTCACTAAGGCTAGTTGTCGTATCTTCTGTCGTTTTAGCGCAGTGTAGCAAAGTTTTGTAGGGGGCGGGGGGCCAAAAAGGTCCCCAGTACAAATAGGGTTAATGCTTTGGTGATTTGAGACTTGAGTTTCTCATAAACAGTTTCTTACAAAAAATGAACACCTGCAGTCAAAGTTTCTGTTGCGAAAGCATCACTATCACCGTCGCGACACTTACAGATAATGGTTTTTTCTAACCTCAACGGTCTCCAAAAAACCCAGTTTGAATGACTTTTGGCTTTCCTTGCAACCACTATTTACGTTTCATGTATGAATACAAAATTTTACACAAAATGCTCAGAAAGAAAATAATTAATTACGAGATATTGAAACATTTCTTGGTTACTTGATTTCAAAAATCGGTTCATTCCTCTGGCGCTAACTTTCAAAATTACAACCAACTGTTTTAAAAGCCGCAAAGAGCATATGTGAACCCGGTAGACGGGCTGACCAGCTAAACGAGATCTCACTGTCTTAAGGAATCAATAGGAAAATTGCTTTTAATTTAAATGGAGAAGCCGGAGAAGCGAGCCAGACCGGTAAGCGAGATCTCAGTTGAGAACTGACGAGACTTCGGCAGCGGGAGGAACATTTTTCCACATTTTTCCATATTTCCAATATATATTTCCATATTTCCATATTGGCTACCAAGACAAAAATGTCTTCACTGATCATGCGCTGCTTATTTAGACAATGGGCGCGTAGTAAGCGGGCTGGAATGATGATGATGATGATGATGATGATGATGATGATGATGATGATGATGATGATGATGATGATGATGATGATGATGATGATGATGATGATGATGATGATGATGATGATCATGGTCACGATTATAATGATGATCATGATCATTATGATGATGTGTCAAGGATAGAAACGATATTCTTTGACATGATATCGGTGCCAACTACGTTTATAAAAAACAACGTGCACAGCTATTTTCAAGATATTGTTTCAGTGGTACCGCAGGGATCGGTGCAAGGACCAATTCTCCTTATTTTCTATATAAATGATCTCTTCTTTTTCATAAAACAAGCAAATATGTGAAATTATGCTAATGATAATATGCTAGCTTACTTTTCAAGTCCTTGCCAGATGTTTTCAAGGTTTTGGAAAGGAAGCAGGTAACGCTCTATCTTGGCTCGAACAAAATGAAATGATTGCTAACCCAGACAAATTTCAAGCACTCTTTGTCGAAAAAGATCAAACTAATACTTGTGGAATAAATCTTGACTTTTTAGGACAATCTATCCAGTCTGAGGAGAACGTAAAATTCCTAAGTGTAAGACTAGAATATAAATTGAACTTTGATCAAAATATATCGAAGATTTTCAAGAAAGCTGCATCCCGACTAAATGTCCTGAAACGACTCTTTCATTGGTTTTGCGGAGAAGGAAATTTTGGTTCAGAGTTTTGTATACTTTGGTTTGGTATTTTTCGTCTTCCAAATCGTTGCAGAAGGTCGAGAAGATACCAGGGACGGTCAAGTTCTGTAAAATTCTTGACCCAAACTTTGCCCTGGAAACAATAATAAACGAACCTGGTTTTTGCTTAGGTTTATGGAAGAGACCCCACAAAAAGACAATTTTCTGGGACATAGCTGGTAAGCATAAATTTCAGGTGTTCTAGCAGCATTTTTGGTGCTGTTCCTTTGATTTCCTCGACATCTTAAGGCTTTTAAATCCGTTCGACGTAACGTATGTCCTTGAAATTTCCAGGAAAAAGCAAATTTTTGCCGAATTTTGGGTGCAAATTGTGACCTGTGTCCCAAGTTTTTCTGAAACCCCACCCAGTTTTTGTATTTTGTAATTGTGAAATACGTATTTTGAGTTAATTAGTGCTACCTCTGTCCTTAGGATTTGCCGGATCCCACCCGGTTTTGAGCAGTTATGTCAATATTGTCCATGAATTTACCGAAAAAGCAAAAACTTGGAAAAAATTTGTTGTCCAATGATTTGCAAAAATAAGCCAAATATGTTTTTAAATTATTACGAATTCAGTTTTTCCTTGGCGTTGAGCAGGAAAAACGAGTGCTGACAGCTCGAAAACAACCACTTTTGGGACAATCTTTGCCAAATGATCTATTTTCCAATAATATACAGGAAAAAAGCCAATCTCACTGAAGGCGAAAAAAGCCAACTTTTAGAGAGAGCCCACAGTTCAGAGAAAATGCCAAGTTTTGGGACAGACCAACAGCCACTTTCCCCATAGGACATGGCCACCCCTGAGCACAGTGATCCAGGCCATGGAATAAATGCCAAAATATGAAAATTGTATAATCAAACATGTAGTATAACAGTTAGAAAGATGAGACATCGGAATATTCGAGAAAGAAAAAAATTTTCGAATCGGACTTAAGATCGCGGAGATATCTCCATTCAAAGTTGCACTAAATTGCGATACATTGTTTACATTACAATTTCCGGTCTTTCGTTCCTAGGATTCGAACAAACATACAATTTCAAACTGCCATATCTCCGTCAATAATAAACCGATTACATCCAGGTTTGTTTTAATTCAAAGATATACATTCTGGCTTTCACATACTGCAAATAAAGTTGATGGATCTTATATTTTTCGTTTCGAATTGAATTGTTTTGAAATATAACTATTTCAAGCAAAAATACGATGCAATACGTCTATTTTGAATTTTGATAGTGCACACAAAAANGCTAATTGAATTACGATTTTAATTAATCATTGTTTATATGATGAATAACATTTGTGCCAAGTTAGGTGGTCATATCTGATATAACAACTGAAATAAAGAGGGGGGCGGAATCCGCCCCCCCCAGGCATTGAGTGTTTCAAAACGCCCAGGTCAGATAGGGTTAATGCACGATTTCTAAAAGGTGGGGAAGCTGGGAAAGCTGGGACTGATATGAACTAAGAGAACAATACTGTGTTCGAATCATTTGTGCCATCGAAGGCCCGCGAAATTCGAATCGAATTGCTCGCGCCACTTTTGCACTCGACATTTTTTTCCAATATTCGTTGGCTTTCTTGACCGAGCGAAGGTGTTTCTTGAAATTTTCTGGCGGTTTACAACGAAAGCAAACAGGTTAGTAATTGCGTTGCTCTTCATAATTCTTCGCTTGAAAACATGCTTAAATACGTTACGACCTTTTTCCATATCTATCTATTTATTATGGGCTAACGAACGTCGAATATCTTGTCCGGCCTAAACCTTTCCCAACTTTTCTATCATGCCATAGACGTTCGTAGATTTGTTTACTTACGTTATTACTACATTATTACGAATAAGATGCTTGTTGTTTCCTGATTCTAGCTTCCATTGCAATCATTTTGAAAGTTAAGAGTAATTTGGGCTAGTTTGCACTTTAGCGGACACACTTTTAATATTTCCCCGTGTTTGAATTTTATACCGATTTTTAGATGGAAAATGCATCAGTACTTAGATTGAAATATACTTATTGAACAAGCGGGGGTTTGGGGGCGGCAGCCCCCAAAAATTTTAAAGCAAAAGAATATATCGATCGCCGGTTCCTGCTGCAGTTTTAGGCCATGTTTAGTTCATTTTGACGCTCTCCCGCAAGTGCGAATCAGTCGAATCACGTNACTTTAGCGGACACACTTTTAATATTTCCCCGTGTTTGAATTTTATACCGATTTTTAGATGGAAAATGCATCAGTACTTAGATTGAAATATACTTATTGAACAAGCGGGGGTTTGGGGGCGGCAGCCCCCAAAAATTTTAAAGCAAAAGAATATATCGATCGCCGGTTCCTGCTGCAGTTTTAGGCCATGTTTAGTTCATTTTGACGCTCTCCCGCAAGTGCGAATCAGTCGAATCACGTCAGAATTTTGCATTATCCAATCAGATGATAGATTTTCTATTGCTATTGTTTAGAAAGCCAAACAGCAATCAGTTCTTACAATATAATTCAATTCTACCTCTGTTTTCCTTGGAAGCTGTGTCCGCCAAAGTGCATTTGACCCGTAATTTGATTAGTGTACTGAATGCGTTTTGGATTTGAATTTATTTCGAGTTAGACTAGTAGTCTAGATGATATTTAGTGTTTCCTTACTTTACATTCATGAATCGTGTATGATTGTGTAATTGAGTATGGAGAATTTGTTCAGAGTATTAGAGAAGTATCTTGTTTAGAGTATTAGAGAAGTTTCTTTTGGAGTATTGTAGAAGCATCTTATTTAGAGTATTAGAGAAGTACACGTCTTTTTATAAGAAACTGGTTTATAAGAAACTAGTACTAAGGATGGCTGAAAATTTAAGAAACTCTAGTACTTGGTTCGGAAAGAGCTAAGAAACTTTCAAAAGAAAAAATCAAAGATGCTATGACAAATATGTCGTTGAACCCTTATTCTTGAGTAATATTAACTAATGGTTTTATGTTTTGAACGTAATAGAACACTTTTTCTTCCCACCTGATGTTTTATATGTCAAGGAACATATCTGCAGCAGTGTTGGAAACTACATGATAATTCATGCATTTAAAAAACAAGAAACAAATTACGAAACTTTTAGTATTAAAATGCCGAAATGTTCATGTTTTAATTAAGAAACTTTTAGTATTATGGCCTGATCCATGTTTTTTATAAAAAACAGCCTGTATCTTATTCAGAGTATTATATAGAAGTATCTGGTTTAGAGTACTAGAGCAGTTTCTTGTTTAGAGTATTGTAGAAGTATCTTATTTAGAGTATTTTAGAGGTATCTTATTTAGAGTATTAGAGAAGTATCTTATTTAGAGTATTATAGAAGTATCCTATTTACAGTTTCAGAGAAGTATCTTTTTTGAGTATCAAAGAAGTTTCTTATCTAGAGTATTACTGAAATATTCTATTTAAAGTATTGACATATTTTATGTAGAATATTAGATAGGTAATTAATTATCTTATTCAGAGCATTATAGAAGAAAGTGTACGTAGATTGGTTGTTTTATCGTAAAAGTTATATTTTGCCCCTCTCTATCAAGCCCCTTCTCTTAAAAGCCCCTCCCTTCTAAGCCAAAATTTTAATAGGCCCCCTCGCCTCTCTATTAAGCCCTCACCGCTAGTATCCAGTTAAGAATAAACCGAAATATAAGGTGGCAGGGAATGAGTTCGAAGATCTTTCAATGATTGTATTGCTAGAGCTATGAAATTGTTCCATTTCTCTTTCAGAAAAGAAGAAGAATGAAGAAAACAATTTCAAGAAGAAAAGACACAGAAACAATGTTCATAGAATTATAGAAACAGTTATAAAGTTGATGGAATATTTATGTGAATAATCTACAACCTATGCAATTCGGAAACATGTATTCAGCTTTTACATCATATCATTTCCATGATCCTCAATTTGCTTTGCCTTTTTGAAGTACCATTTCTGATGCTACGATGTCAATGACATTCAAGATGATTAATTAGACTTGCGAGTTGCGACAAGAGTCCTTTTGTTCATTCCATTATCCGCCAGAAAATTGTGTGTTGAACATTAAAATGTTCTCAAAAATTCTGATTATCGAAGGTTTCCCATCTTTCTCTCAAGCCTCCAGGACTTTCTGCTAGGATTATTGATGCAAAGTAATCCCAGCTTTCCCGGGAATTTTGCTCATTTGCCCAGATTTCCCAGCTTTCCCAGGAATTTCCCGGGATTCCCAGATATCCCAGCTTTCCCGGGAATTTCCCGGGATTTGATAAATCCCAGATATCCCAGCTTTCCCGGGAATTTCCCGGGAAATTCGGTTAAGATTTTCAATACAAATTAATCCCAGCTTTCCCGGGAATTTTACTCATTTCCCCGGCTTTTAGATTTCTGGGAAAGCTGGGAATCAATCCCAGAAAAATCCCGGGAATTTCCCGGGAAAGTCCCAGCTTTTTTGGTACGGGTAGTATTTCTTTTTTGCCACAGATCTCTCCATATTACTTTTTCTTAATTCTTTGGTCATGAAAGGTGCATTATTTGCCCTGACTGCTTTCTTTTTTAGAGGGGCATGAGCATCAAGTACACTAGCAAAAGTGTCGGAGAAAGAGTTATAGTTTGGATTATCTATCTGTTGAATTTCATATCTTAGGTCATTATTAAATTGATCTGCATTGAACTTCTTGAAGTTTCTGTATGTGACTATTTGGGGCTCCCCTTTAATGAACTCAGTTTTTAATATTGTTGATGTAAGTTTATGATAATCTGACAGTGTTTCAACTGTTGTGGAATGGATGAAGTTGTGTTTTTTATTTGTAAGGATTAAATCAATACATTTAGGTGGGTTGCTTTTGAAGCATGTTGGATCTCTGATTAAGCTGTAGAGGTCATAAGCTTGAAGGAAATTTTCCAAGTTATCATTAGTAATTTCAAGATTAAAATCCCCCATGATAACAAAGTTGTCATATTTGTTTGAGTAAATGTCAATGAGCTTACTTAATTCTTCTAAGAAGTAACGGTCATCCTGGTTTGGTGGGTGGTATATTCCTATTATAAGCCATTTTTGCTTTCTTAGGTTTATTTCTGCACAAATAACTTCTATATCATCAGGTAAGTGATGGTTTGATAGTTCATGTGCAGGGATCTCTTCATTCACAAAAAGAAGAAGACCACCACCATTAGCTGTTCTATCATGTCTAAATGGTTTGGCATAGCCACTTTTTGTGAACTGGCTGTCTGGAAATGAGCTATCTATTTTTGTTTCTGATATCAGAAATACATCTTGTTTCCCTCCTACAATGTCCATTATCGAGTCAAATTTGTTCCTTATTGAATTTATATTTAAATGCCCTATATGAACCTTTTTTGGATTATCAACTTTCAATTTGTGAAGTATTTCATTTGCAGATTCTGAATTTCTAATTTCATCCTCATGGTGATGATTATTATATGATGTATTGTACTGAGGGGTTTCCTTTCTCGATGTTTCTACACTTATGTCAACCTGTCATTTCTTANACTTACATCGGTGTTTGGACTTGCCTGTTTTATAATTGCTATAATATCTTTAATGTTACTCACAGTGTCAATGTTCCCATCACCTAAATCATTTGTCCCACAATGAATAATTATCTCTGATGGTTTCTTTTTCGCTAATGGTCTAATGTGGTCTTTAAAATCATCATTAGTAGCTCCAGATATGCTGATTGTTTTTACTTTTCTTCTGTATGAGAGCTTATGACCTTGAATATCTTTGATAATGGAATCGCCAAGAAGTATTACATGATTGTTCTCTGTGTCCTTGGGTCTTCCATGTTGATTTGTCCCCGTAGTTGTCTCTTGATATTGCTTAGAATTAAAGGCGAAATTTATGAGACAAGGTGGGTTTGGTCAATCTTGGGGCGCTGATTTCGAAAATCGTTGTTATACGGGCATATTCGGGGGTTTTCAGCCTCGTTTTGATGTTGAAAGTCTCGTTTTCAAGCAATCGAACAATTTCTCCTTTTAACTGTCTTAGAACGTACCAATTGCTATTTAGAATATCTAAAAATGATAAAAGATAGAGCATGAGGATAAATTAATTGTTTTTGAAACTTTTTTTGCAATATTTGTCTCTTTCTTGCCTCATTTTCATGCTTAGATTCAACATTGGTAAGAAAATCAATCTCCTCCCATATAATTAGGACCACTTACCAATGAAAGCAATTCAAATCAGTTCAGAGAAGACTCACAGTACCCGACAGTGCTATTTCAACTCCCTTTTGATCGTTATTAGTGATATAAAGGACCAGGCCTCGTTCTCATGCGGCGGTAAAAGCTGCAAAATGAATATTACGATGACAAATTCTTGATATGGTATAGATTTGCAACTTTTTCTTAAGAGTTTTGCATCTAGGTGTTGAAATTCTGGAGTGGTTTCTAAAGTTAATCCGAAGTTTCAAATGATATTTCAATAATAAATCCAAGTTATAATCATAAGGTACATATAATTTATTGTTTAGCGGTATTGCACGCATAGGAGCATACAGTTCAGCTAAAGTGTAGCTTTCTAAAGATCATAAAGTGTATACATCTTCATGTCTGTTTCATCGATGTTGTTAGGTATTGGCACCCTCAATGATATCTACTTCTTCCTCACTGCTATTGCAGCCGTAGCATCGAACAAAGCATCAGGGAATCAAATTCGCCATATTTTGTCAAAGATTTTGGCCCGAGGAAAGGACATTTTACCCCATTTTACTTAATGGGTAACATAAAAATTGCACCTTGTTTTAATTTGCTAAAAAGGCCCTTCTTGGTACAATCGCATTCAAAGAAATATTTCCTTTCAGTAACTTAATCAAATTGCCAAAAGGACGATCATATGTTTCTCAGCAAGATTATCAAATTCGTATGGTACAAATTCAGGCAATTTATTCCACATAAAAAGCTTCCAAAGTCATAACTGAGGATGGATGAAGATCAAGCAAATCATCGCCCTTGTTTTCATTTAGTGTTGATGACGTTGCATTTAAGATTTCCCTTCTTTTTAATAATGTTGTCCGTTGTCGATAAGGACACGTTTGCTATCGAAATCATGTGGATGCAAAATACCAACACATCAGTATCTCCAGAAGGGGACCTTACTATCACATAGTCACCAGGAGGACATCGGCAGCATAAACTGATGATAATACGTTAGCTTACTTTTCCAAATCCCTGCCAGATCTTGTCAGGGTTTTGGAAAAGGAAGCAGGCAACGCTCTATCTTGGCTCGAACAAAATGAAATGATTGCGAACCCTGACAAATTCCATGCACTTTTTGTTAAAAAAGACCAGACCAACAATTGTGGCATAAATCTTGTGGCATAATATCAAACCTTTGCAAAAAAGCTGCGGCACAAATAAACGTTCTTAAACGACTTAAGTCATTTATTGGCTTTGCTGAGAAAGAAATTTTGGTTCAAAGCTTTGTGTATTCAAATGTTAACTCCTGTCCTTTAGTTTGGTACTTTTCGTCTTCAAAATCAGTCCAGAAAATCGAAAGAATACAGGAACGCGCGCTAAGATTTCTGCACAATGATCATAAAAGCTCCTATAAGGATCTTCTTCTTCGGTCAAAAAGATGCACAATACAAGTTGCTCGTCGGAGAACCCTCTGTATCGAAATCTTTAAGACAATAAAAAACTTGAATCCATCTTTTATGCATAGCATTTTAGCTTGAGGACTTCAAGGCATCCATCTCGGAATCCGAACAATAGCCTTAAAGCCATGGGACCTCAGATCTGGAATTGTTTACCAAATGACCTAAACTCAGCTGAAAATCTAAACAGTTTGAAAAGTATATAATTATAAAAGTATATATAAAAGTTTATAAGCGGGGATGGCTCAACGGTAGCGCGCTTGACTACCAACCTGAGGGTTGGTGGTTCGAGTCCCTGCCCTGTCGAACCTGCTACGTAGAGTGAGGAGAGTCGCCAACTCTCTGTAATTCCAGGCTAAAGG
>REGM01000073.1:929833-968496 GCA_004194415.1 Aurelia aurita | reverse complement strand
AATAATAATAATAATATATCAATATTTATACAGGTTTGCTTGGTCAGCTAAATACAGCTGCTATAAATCAAGGACCTGTGTCCAACGAAAAGTAGTAAAAGATATTATTTACAATGTATACAATAAGAGGTTTCTTAAAAATTGAAATCAAAGTCATTACATTTCTTCTTGAATCTTAAAACTGAGTTTTCATTTTTCAGTTCAGGTGGTAATTTGTTGTAAATCTGTACGCCTTGGTATCTGAATGTTTTTCGAGCGGTTTCTGTTCGTATGCGAGGCACCACGAGATTTAACTTGTTTCCTCGAGTGTCCTTTTGGTGATCCAATCTTTTAAAATGATTCTCTAATACCTTTGGTGCAAGACCATTTAAGCACTTGAATATTTCAACAGCACAACGTTTATTTTTTATATGATTTACAGACGGAAAGCTAATTGTGCCATTTTGTCCATTGATGATTTTCACTGCACGATCTTGTAGTTTTTCAAGCTTTGATTTGTGTGAGTCTGAAATTCCAATGTTTATGTTGCTACAGTATAGTAATATAGGCAAGATCATTACTTTATATATGGTTTCAGCAGTTGAAGGGCTGATATTCATGCGCACTCTTGCGAGCAACTTTATTCTTGAAGATACTTTTTTGAACATTGTTTGGATGCATGAATTAAGATGTAGTTTCTACTACTGCAACGTATATGTTTCTCGACATACAGCACATTTCGTGAATATTACTCAAGGAAAAAGTTTCAACGACAATTTTACCATGATTTTCTTGGATTTAGCTTTTAAAAGTTTCTTAGCGCTTCTCAAACATAGTACTAGAGTTTCTTAATTTTTTTACCATCCTAATACTAGTTTCTTATACACCAGTTTCTCATATAAAAAAAATTATTTCACCATCGTTAAAAACAGAATCGTCTTGGAAGCAACCAATCATTGATCGTCTTTGAAACAAACGTAAAAAACTCCACACATATTTCTCCTCATAAGGGACACATTACCATAATTTGTTTCTCGGCCAAAGAACATTGCTATGCTTGTTGTTTTGTAGTCGAGATTGGACAAAATTTGATTGAAATTTATTTTTTCGAAAAGGTTCCGAGTAAAATCGATGATAACTCTAGAATGGTCCGACCGATCTCAGGGAAATAAATCTGAGTATTTATTTGAATAAATCTGAATCTCCATCATAATGAAGTCGATCATTTATTATAATTTAATTCATAATTTTACCATACATTTCTTCAAAGGCCTAAACAATATTTGATTCAATCGGTATTTGTGACAAACAACAACATACCGTCAAATCTGGAGGCTCTTTGACAATTCTTGATGCACTGGCTTCAAGAACATTATGGTCACTATCATCGCTATGTTTTCCAGTTTCTCTGCCTTTCTTTGATAATTTCTTAGCAGATGAGGGCCTGCTTGATGGTCTTTCTTCCATAACCTCACTTTTCTTTGCATCCTCTCGAAGACTCTTTTTCCTGCTAACGATGGAAGCTTTTCTGTCTTTCTCCTTTTCTTTGGGGCTCTTCTCTTTCTTTTTAGGGTAACCAGACAAGTCAGAACATTTTCGAGCAGTAGTCAGCATCATCTCACAAAACTATGAATAAAGAGACTTAAATGTCAGTCTTAGAAATTCAGATTTTGTAGAAAAGGAATCAAAGAACTGATCGATTCAGACTATACGTTGAGTCAAGGGCGCCTACCTTGTATGAATTTGGTTTATTTGCAGTCCTGTTTTCATGACATAGTACACGGAGCAATTGCTGTCCTTTTAATCCGTGTATAACATAAGAAACTATATTTTCTTTACTTACGGTGATATTCAAAAATCGAACTATCTGGTTCCCTGTGGTCATCTCTCATAACAGTTGATATCGGATTACATCAACACCTGAATTTGAAACCACAAAATTATTCTTACGTCATCTTACGTCGTCCGGCTCGGATAAAACGACTACAAGACAGTCTCAGTATATGTCACGAAAACAGAACTTAGAATAAATCCAATTCATACAAGGTAGGCGCCCTTGGTTAAGTTCAGCTGTGAATCAGGAACTAATTAGCTGTAGCATGAAAACAATCAGGTATCGGGTGAGTACAAAGAATGTTTAGACGTTTGAAAGCCTGTAGCTCTCAAACCATTCATCAGATTCCTATAAACTGATAATACCTGTGTAGCTTACATATCAACTCAGATCAGAAAATTTAGTTAAAAATTGTTCGTATCATTATCAAATTACAAGCGATTTTGTAAAATGCTTAATCTCAATATCCTTCAAAACAGGCCTAAAATCCTTGATCAAGTTTGCTAGCAATCATTTTTATAAAATCGCTTGTAATATGAGAACAATACAACTGATTTTGACAAATAAAATTTTCTTATCTAAGTTCATATGTTAACTACACAATCATTATCAGTTTATAGGAATCTGATGAATGGTTTGACAGCTAGAGGCTTTCAAACGTCTGTACATTTTTTTGACTTACCCGGTAGAAAGGGCTAAAATATCGTTATACGTTTCGATTCTTTTNGCAAGACACTTATCACGAGCACCATTGTAAGATTTTCACAACCATAGAAACTGGCAGACATCCCTCGTTCCCTGCCTCACCCAGCAGAAAAATAAACAGGATAGCAAACGACAAGAAATGAATAAATAATATAAAAGAAACGTTACCTGTTCGATTTCTGCCTCGGTAAATGCAACCAGTTTACCTCCTTTACCTTCTTCCATCAAAAAGACAGTTATATCACTGTCCGATAACTCTTTGGAATACTTTCCTGAAGAAGAAGATTAGATTAGCTCAGTGAAATTGAGCCCTTGGCAGATTTTAGCACAGGCCAAAAACTGCTGCCAATTTTCATGTTTTACTGTAATGATATTTGATATTTCATATCTATTTTATATCTCTCACCCTTAGTAACTTTTAGAAATTATCTTTCTTCGATCCATTCACGAGGCAAGATTGTTTTTATCTTCTTTAATTCATTTAAATCGTGAGGCATACTAGGCCTACTAGTTTAAACCAATATGAGCTGCTTACATAATATAACTGAAAAAGCCTCTAATACTCATAAATAACTTTTGATAGGAAATACTTTCTTAATTGTGTATGTAGCCAAAGAGTAATAGATATAACGTTATACTCCTTAGCAATTTGGTTCAAAGTAGCGAATGTGCAGATCAGTTGTATTTAGTCTCTTACCATATTTCGGTGACAATGCCTTGACAGTGATGTAAATCTCTGTCTTTTCAAGAACAACAAGCCGATATTGATGGGATTCGATATTTCCATCTTCTTCAACGTAAAAACATCCTTTTGTGTTTCGATAACGCCATTTCTACAAACAAAACAGAAAATCGTGAATTTTTGTAAGTTCTGTATTCGTTGAGAAACGAGAGACAGTACAGATAGTAAGGAATATTTCTATGTCTAGAATCAGGCCCGTAGGAAGCTGGCGGGGGGGGGGGCATGGGCTTGAACCCCCCAATAATGTTGAAAATAATGGCTAAGTCACGAGCATAAATGAGATGTATTGTTTTCTAACATGTATTGTTTTGAGAACAAACCCCCCATCAGCAGCTGCTTCCTACGGCCCTGCTAGAATACGATGGACACTCGTGCAATGATCCTCAGGAGAGACGGTGACAAATTCAAATAATAAAGACTAGGTGATACTAATTTCATTGTAACTTTGATTTAGACCATCTTTCAAATAAGTGCAAAGTTGGGTCGTGCTACTTTTGCATCTAGAGACTTGCATCAAAGACCCATTACAAATAGACAATCATGTTTTGCAACTGAAATAAATCCTTCTTTTTGAAAGTCGGAAAGAGCTTGAACATTTTATCAAAAGGTGCAGTCGTAAATAATCCACCAATTTCAACTATCTATAGAACACTTTGTAGGAAAAAGGTTAACTTAGATTAGATGTGGAAGTCTGCTTGTAAATGTTGATGTTACGACCTTGAATTAAGGTGATGCTAAGCCTTGTGCGATCTCCTTTTCTTTGGAAATGAATACACGTTTTTTCTTTTATAAGAAACTTGGATCAGCCTACAGTACTAAAAGTTTCTTAATCTCGCATGAAAATTTCACATTTTTAGTGCTAAAAGTTTCTTAATTTGTTTCTTATTGTTTGGATGCATGAATTAAGATGCAATTTCTACTATTGCAACGTATATCTTTCTTGACATACAGCACATTTCGTGAATATTACTCAAGAAAAAAGTTTCAACGACAATTTTACCATGATTTTCTTGGATTCAGCTTTTAAAAGTTTCTTAGCGCTTCTCAAACATAGTACTAGAGTTTCTTAAATTTTTGACCATCCTAGTACTAGTTTCTTATAAACCAGTTTCTTATATAAAAAAATTATTTCACCATCGTTAAAAACAGAATCGTCTTAAAAGCAACCAATCATTGATCGTCTTTGAAACAAACGTAAAAAACTCCACACATATTTCTCCTCCTAAGGGACACATTACTATCATTTGTTTCTCGGCCAAAGAACATTGCTATGCTTGTTGTTCTGTAGTCGATATTAGACAAAATTTGATTGAAATTTCTTTTTTGGGAAAGGTTCCCCAAGTAAAATCGATGATAACTCTAGAATGGTCCGACCGATCTCAGGGAAATAAATCTGAGTTAGCCTTTCCATCATAATGAAGGAAGTCGATCATTTATTATAATTTATTTCATAATTTTACCGTACATTTCTTCAAAGACCTAAACAATATTTGATTCAATCGGTATTTGTGACAAACAAAAACATACCGTCAAATCTGGAGGCTCTTTGACAATTCTTGATGCACTAGCTTCAAGAACATTATGGTCACTATCATCACTATGTTTTCCAGTTTCTCTGCCTTTCTTTGATAATTTCTTAGCAGACGAGGGCCTGCTTGATGGTCTTTCTTCCATAACCTCACTTTTCTTTGCATCCTCTCGAAGACTCTTTTTCCTGCTAACGATGGAAGCTTTTCTGTCTTTCTCCTTTTCTTTGGGGCTCTTCTCTTTCTTTTTAGGATAACCAGACAAGTCAGAACATTTTCCGGCAGTAGCAAGCATCATCTCACAAAACTATGAATAAAGAGACTTCAATGTCAGTCTTAGAAATTCAGATTTTGTAGAAAAGGATCAAAGAACTGATAGATTCAGACTATACGTTGAGTTAAAGACTCATTGCCAACCATGATCCTTTGCGCGCTGAATGAAAAGCAAGACAAAGAGACCGTAGGCCAGAAACGACTTTCAGATAATACGAAAGTCGACTTTCGCGCCATGAAGGATCATGGTTAGCAATGGGTCTTTAAACAGTGAATCAGGAATTAATTAGCTGCAGCATGAAAACAATCAGGTATCGGGTGAGTTAAAAAAATGTTCACATGTTTGAAAGCCAGTAAATCTCAAACCATTCATCAGATTCCTATAAACCGATAATACCTGTGTAGCTCACATATCAACTCAGATCAAAAAATTTAGTTCGAAATCGGTCGTATCGTTCTCAAATTACAAGCGATTTTGTAAAACGCTTCATCCCAAAATCCTTCAAAACTGGCCTAAAATCCTTGATCAAGTTTGCTAGCAATCATTTTTATAAAATCGCTTGTAATATGAGAACAATACGACTGATTTTGACAAATAAAATTGTCTTATCTAAGTTCATATGTTAACTACACAATCATTATCAGTTTATAGGAATCTGATGAATGGTTTGACAGCTAGAGGCTTTCAAACGTCTGTACATTTTCTTGACTTACCCGGTAGAAAGAGCTAAAATATCGTTACACGTTCTGATTTGATCATCATCACGTTCAACTACATTTCTTCTGGAATTTGTATGACTACCTAAGCCAGTCACATACCAGGTCAGGAACGACAAAGAAATGTTCGCTATTTAAAAGCCATACCTTTGTAGTCATTCATGGATTTAACTCAGTAAATGCCTTGTTTTATTTAGCCAGGGTTTTAGCCAGGATTTTGAAATTGATTAAAGAGTCCACGCCGTTTATATTGGACTGGACCTTTCGTTCCGAAATTATGAGTGATTTTCTAAAAATGAAGTCTTTCCAAAAACTTGATAAAAGTACAGTTGAAAACTGCGATCAAATTCCTGCAACTTTTGTTTTATAGAAATTACAACAGGACGTGATAGAATTGAATAAGACACACTAAAATAATGCTCTTCTTCATTGCCAAAACGCAGAAAAGTTGTAGAAGTTTGATTGAAGTTTTCAAGCATTTTGGTACGTTTTTTGTGAGGTCTATTTCAAAATCGCCAATCCTCTTTGATATTGAACGAGGCATATACCAAGTAAACTTACTGGAGCTAAAGACGGCGAGCATTGTTTTAATCACCAGTCTCTTAATAACGTAATCATTTACTTTAATATCCCGTTTAACAAGCGAATAGCTAGCGAAACATTCACAATACCTCTTTATATTCAAGCTTGCCATCTCCATTGTAGTCCGAATCATCCATCAGGTTTCTGACTTCAGACTTGGTCATCCGCTCTCCATGCTAATGTCAAAATCAACAATTAGTTGCTTACAGTTTGAAGGGCGCAAATTATAGACGTTGGTGGGAGGTTTAAAAAGTAGTAAAGCTGCGATAAATACATTATTGAAGATCCTTCATTAACCATGAGGAGAATGAATATCACATATTTTCCTGTGTGAGGAGATTCATTATGATTTAAGCAACAGCTTTAAGCTGTTTGATGCATTGGGGAACCAAGCATATTTCATAAGCTCTAATTTACCAACTGGGTGAGTCGAAAGAGTTTCATGCATTCGATCAGCTATGAATAAACCTAAACAACCTGTGATTCGATTGAGTTGATTAATATATTTACTTATGTACAGTATCTTCCTGGTCCGTTGTTTTATTCAATTTCTTTGCTCGCTATAAAATATTTTCTACAAAATCTCTGTCTCAGAAAAAACACAACGTTGCCCAAAAGCCGTTGGTCAAATACAAGCTGTCTTAGTCATCGAGAACAATGGTAGTACTGTGCTTTTGTATACTGCCTTGAGAATAGAAAACAAGTTTCGAAATGTTTTGATTCACTATAGACGCTCTTGATAGTTGTAAGAACCAACTTCTTTAGCCAATCAAAGAAACAATCTCGTTTTTACAGCTATTAAGGGAAACTTCTTTCTTGAATCAAAAGTCGTCAAGACTTTCTCATCCTTGTGGCAATGTAAAAACTTCTGCAGTTGTTCTCCAGGTGTTACTTTCTTACGAGCACAAGAATTGAACAAAACCATCGACAAGGGTAAGGGTATGGATGTTTCATCTATTTTTTCAACCACACATAACAATTTCATTCAACACAGTCAAACTATTTATAGATGAATATATAAATCGTTTTTGATTTCTCGCCAATAGAAAGTACAGAACTCTTTCTGACTCATCTAGTATACCATAATACATATATATATATATATATATATATATATGTATATATATATATATATATATATATATGTATATATATATATATATATATATATATATATATATATATATATATATACTGTATATATGTATTTCCAGTACTCAGAAAGATATCAGGCACATTGCTAAAACTATTTTGGCTACCAAGAGTTATATGTATCTTTTCAAGTTGTATACAGAATTCTTTACCCTATATAAAATAAAAATTTCAAACACATAACCACGTAGGTATATCTTAGAGTTGATTCTAGCAAGTGCTTACCATGGTAAGGACATTAAAAAGCTCGTCATGGGTGATGTAACCATCATTATTGACATCAATTTTCCTAAAAGCTTTGATCAAAGCATCTCTACTCATTGGAATGCCATCTTTGAGAATGTCACAAAACTGATAAAATGATATGGAATCTAAGATACAAAATGTGAATAGTTAAAAATCAAATAACCATAACATTGTGTTCTTGTCTTTTTATGCCATCTACAGAGGTGTGAAAGAATTTCTCATGTAGGAATCTTTTGCTGGAATTTTGTTGTGCAAAACTCTTTTCTATACAGCACAAGAACAGTAAGGTTCAAGAAGAATTATTTTGAATCAAGCAAGAAGTCATTCCTCATTAACAAGGGTTATAAAGAATTTTGAAATATTCTGAATAAGTCTTGCAAATTCTTAAGAATTGCAAAATTGAATGGAATTCTTAAGAATTTTCAAGAATTCTTGATATCATGGTAAAAATTTCTTGAGTGATATGAAACAAAATTTTAAACAAGGATTTTAAAATATATAAAACTTTTCTCGTTAATTCTTAAGAATCCTTGAGANTTGAGTGATATGAAACAAAATTTTAAACAAGGATTGTAAAATATATAAAACTTTTCTCGTTAATTCTTAAGAATCCTTGAGAATTCTTAGGCAAGAAAATAGTGTCAATGTGTGCAAGGCTGCTGCGTGCAGCCTCAAACTCCTCCTCGAAGGAAAAATCTCCTTTGAGGAGGAGTTTGAGGCTGCACGCAGGCTATCTTAATAGCAGTAAAAAGTTGTGGTTATATTTTCATCTGCACAGCACCCACTTGGACCAGTATCAGATGGAAATAGTAAGCAATTGGCCCACTTATTCAATTGATTAATTTCAAAGGATACCTCTTGAAGTTATACCTTTGTTCATACAATTGACAAAGAAGTGTCTGCAATACTGTACCTATGTCATCTCCCCATATTCCGTGAATCATTTTTTTGGTTGGATTATGACCTGCATATTGCAATACTGAAAGTTAAAATTAATATGCAATTAGCAAACTATCTTTCTTGGTATTGTTAAAAAAATTTATGTTTGATATGTATGAGATCTCTATTTTTGTATTGAGTTACATTTGGTATAATATAAATAAATAAAGGACATCACAAGACACCTTCTCTTTTAGCTCCCAATCTTTTCTTTGTTCCAAGGTTGACTGAACCAGATTGGAACGTTTCCCTTGTGAATTATGTATCTTGTTTATTTTTTTACAGTCAGTGAAAAACCTGTTGTATTATGTTAGGATCTGTGCAATGAATACATAATTAAAGTACGAATTAAGCGACTTGTATTGTTTCATTTTATTGCTTTTAATTGCATATAATCATCTCTTGTTTAGTAAGGAGTGACCTTTCACCTTTTACTCAAAGCCCACTGCGAATGAGCGTGCTGATCACTCTCTAGAAACTAAAATACAAGAGCTTTTTAACTACAAAATCAAAATAGCCCTGGTTTTCTATGTCATATGGGTATTTGTTGTGGTAATCATCAACTTCATTTATGAATGGATCACTCTCATATACTGTAGGTCTAGCGGAGGGTCTAGCACTGATGCAGCCAGCTAGTATGTATAGAATGAAGTTGGTTCCATACACAAAGTGAGTTCCTCTGTTGATGTTATTTCTTCTTTAGTGTCATCAAACACCATTAAATAAACTGAACGACAGCTTTCATAAAATGAGGCCTTGCTCTCATCGTACTCCTCCCTCCTTTCAATTGAAGATCTGCTGAATCTGTTGCTGCCAGTCAATGCAGAGCCTGGTCTCTTTTGCATCATGGGTTTCTTGCCAAGAAGGCCACTTGGGGGTCGTCTAACTGCATCATCTTCTCGATTTAGCCTCGAAGAAGTTGAAGAAGTGTTAGAAGCACGTCTGAGCATCTTCTTCAGCGCTCTAAAGGTCGTGCAAGCTGCAGGAGTTCTTCTTTTTCAGCCTTTTTGTGCTATGTGATCTGCCCACTAACTACTGCACTGAAATTGTGTTGCTACAATAACAATGGTACCATTTTCTATCTGCCTCGATTAGATTATTTGACTCATTTTGAAAACGAATACTTCAGATTCATTACATACGTCTTTGATTTTTAGCCGTTGCTGTTGCTGTTGTTACTTGAAATCTAGCGACAATCATTTCGGGGGGACGGTGACAAGACAATTCTGTAATAAGTCCTCGAATCCTCCTTTTGGCAGATGAAAAGAAAGATGGCTGTGCGCTTCCTTCCCACGAGGACTTTGGCACGAAACACTAGCATCTACGTGTGTCTAATTGTCATATTCCTTCTTCAGTTATGTTTAGCATTGTATGAAGATCAAGTAGGCTTATTCGACTGGCGACAGCAGTATATTGGTAAGGTGAAATTTGCATATTTCGATCAGTATTCTCACAGCAGCCGGCGTTCATGGGTTGCAACACATTCAAATGTAATCGCAGCTTTGAATGCACGCACAGGCTCAATAATTTGGCGTAAGGTGTTTGAAGATAAGAGCGGGCGTGTTGATTCGTTACTGCATCATGCGAATGCCCTGATTTCTGTTTCGGAGTATGGAAAAGTGCTGAGGTCATGGGAACCAAATAAAGGCCATCTTCAATGGGAGGTTACCCATCACGACACAACTGAAAATCTGCAGGAAAGTACAATCCAAGGCCTTCCCAAATGGGGTGCTGCACTCGTTCATAGAAAATCAGGACATTCAAATGCTGGTGTTGCTATCTTGTCCGCTAATGCAGTTCGTTTCTTGAGGGTGAAAGATGGAGGTGAAATATGGAATTGGAAACCAAATCTTGCAAATCAGGAAATGAAGGATGCAACATGTGTTGGTATGCTTGCTTCACCAGATAATATATTTATCATCATGCAAAAAAATCAAATTTTCATCGAAATCGTAACACTCAATACTGAAACTGGAACAGTCAAAGGAAGAAAGACAATTCCAGCCCCTTGGTTATCAGATGAAGCAACAAGTTGTTTGCTTGTTGGGACAAAGCATCTAATATGTTTAAGTAATCAAAAGTCAAATTTAGTATCTATAGATTTAGCGGCTAATGGAGAAGGTGTAACTATGACACCAGTGCAAACTTTGGCTGATGGGGAAATTCTTTTGAATGGTAGTTTAGAACATCTTGGAAACCAGCTTGATCGTAATGACTTCATATTTAAAATCAATGGAAATTTTCAATTGTTGGTAAGAATAGAGAAAGATGGCAAAACATTGACAGCAATTAGAAAGTTTTCTCAAGATGTTTATTTGACGGCCTCTAGTATGTCTTCTTACAACATTCTACTGTCTGTGAAATCTTTTGAGAGTAGTATGACTGTTCAAATTTTTGACTTGGATGATTTCAAAGAATTAGAAAAACTGAAGCAAGTGGTAAACTTTGATGGTGTACATGGTGAGCCAGAATTTGGTGCGATTTACGCTTTTTCAAAGAAAGATAATGAGTTAGGATACAGACTTCTGATGGCATTTCAAGATCACAGCCTCTGTTTGATTCAGCAATCTGGGACAGTTTTATGGAACAGAGAAGAAGCAATAGCTGGGATTACATCTGTGGAAATGATTGAATTGCCAGCAGCCACATCGGCTTCAAAATTGGAATTGCTGCATGAAGAATTTGCTGCTGTTCCAAATGGTGAGATTTTTTATCCACGAAAACAAAATATCTCAGTCTTAAAGCTCAGCACTATGCTCTTTTTCTCATTCCGTACCTTTGGGTGATTTCAGTGGATGATTGATGCTCTATTCCTGTCTACAAAATCTCTGAAAAAGGGAGTTAAATTTTTACCAGACCAAGACCAGAACCACTAAATTGGGTTGATTTTGAATTACATAAGAACCGCTTTGCAACATAACCCAACAGAATTAAAAGAACAAATCTATTTTCATTTGTTTTATTTACTTATCTGTTTTCAACAACGTTAGGTCCTTGGAAACTTGACATGCTGAAAAAGCCATTTGCCAACCAACAGAAATTTTTGCTCCTTGCCTCATTTTCAATGTCCATGTGAAAACTTTGGTGGGCTTTCTGATTGGCTAATTCAAAAAAAATATCATAGTTTGTTATCTTGTCTTTCAGATCTTTTTCTTTATTGGCTGTGACCAGTATGAGATAAAAATATTCAGCAAATGGTTCCTAGCATTGACTTTTTTCAATTCCATTTTAGCGGGAATTCTGTCGATGTTTATAAAGAGAGTGAAAGTTCAATTGAAACAGCTTGAGGTTTTCATGGCAAGTTTGAAGAAAAGGAAACATTATGATATTCAAACTGGCCAACAAAAAGACCATACTGATGAGCTGACAAGGGATCAATTTGGACTCCATAAGATCATTGTTGCAGTCACAGATTCTGGAAAGCTATTTGGATTAGACACTACAAGTAAGCATAATTTTTGCCTTTTTGTTACAACTCAACTACAGTATACAGTAGGCCTGACACAGATTAACATGGTTTTCCTACCTAAGAATTCTTAAAAATTCTTGATAATGTTTTGAGTTTCTTAAGATTTTTTGTTTAAAAAAATTTACAATCTTTCATATGACTCAAGAATTCTTATCAGAATGTGAAGAATTTTTTTAAATTCTTAAGAATTCTTGTCATGTTAGTGCGCAATGCCTATACTGTACTCACAAAGCCCTTGAAAGAGATTGTGATGCTCATACAGTAGTGATCACAATGGTAAAGGTCCACATGAGCTGAAGATGAAGAAATTGTATTGGTAGGATCAAGGATCATGGTGTTGCCTGCAGTCTTGCAATGCAATGTGGTCTTCCTTTTACGAATGTCATTATTTTATTGCCTGACCAATGCCTTCCTTCAATACTTTTCAAAATCAGCTCTAACAACCAATTGTCAACATTTCCACAACTCCATTGTAATTATCACTCCAGCATTTGCCTATCTTACCTTTGTCAAATTGTTCCTTATGCTTTAAAGAAATATTTACTTTTATCTTGTACAGGAGGAAAAATTCTCTGGAGCAGATTTCTCCCAGATCTTTCACCCTATCACTCAAAAGACGGAGAAAGAACAATGCTATTTGTTCAAAGGGGCACTGCACATTTCCCTCTTCCACCTCAATGTGTTGTTGTTGGCAAAAAGAAATCTGGTAAAGGAACATTGGTTTTTGCATTCAACCCATTGACAGGGAAACCAGCAGATAAACAAAATCCAAATGGAATAGTGTTTCCATATGACATTGTGCAAGTTTCTCTGCTTCCACTAACAGGTATATCAACTTCAAATTGGATAGCATATTTCCTTATCCATATATCAACTTCAAATTGGATAGCATATTTCCTTATCCAAGCAAAAATTTTCAAGAGCTTCTTCTTATGGCAGTAAAACCAATTTTGGTGACAGTGTGCATTTCCCTTGATGGCTACTAAAAGGCTTGAGTGATAACGGGCTTCAAAGGGAATTAGATTATGATTTAGCCACCCGGAAAATTGGTGATTTGTTTTTGATACAAGTTTGCTTAATGGAAAGAGTGGCTTAGTTAGGATTTTAGGTTGGAAGTGAGGCTTAAAAGAGGGTACTTAGATGGCTTTTTAGTACATCTTGTGCACATGAAAAGGTACGGTATTAATTCTGATTAATTCTCATTTGCAAGTCACTCAATCGTTGATTCCTTTGTTTTCCTTTGCAGATGAAAAATTTTCAAAAACAATTCTCCTGATTGATGATGACCTGAAGATCCACATTTTCCCAGAAACAGAAGAATCAGTTTCCCATCTTCAAGAAAAAATTAACTCAATCTACTTGCATCTTATTGATCAAGATACAAATAAGATCAAAGGATACATGTTGAGAGAAGCAAAAGGCGATGGTAAAGAGATGGCACATATTAATGAGGCGTGGACTGTCAAGTTTCCTGAAGATCAAGTTATTCATAGAATTGGTAAGATTTCCCACTATTTGTAATGCTGGGAAAACAAACTGGCAGTAGCTAGATTAACGTTCCCAACCAGTGAATGCAAAATCAGTTTTTTTGGGGCATCCAGTACTTGTTTCCCAGCTCTGAAAAGCATTTGGTATATTTTTCATTGCGTGATTGATGTCAAAAGGTTTTTATAATGTAAAGAAACCAGATTACTTTTTATTAGTCTCCTTCAATCTTTGTTGTTCAAGGAGAACTATAATCATACTGGTCATCCCTAGGAAATCGTTTGATGCTTGGCGAAATATGCAGTCAAAATATAACGCTTGCTTCCAAGCAAAATCATGACCAATCAATTTAAAACAGGAATGACCAATTTTCACAGACTTGATTTTTGTATCTAAGTTCGGTGTTCCACTATCAATTGAAGCATACAGTAGGTTCCAAATCTTTAAAAGCTTTAGTCAGGTTGGTGTACAATTCTATGACCTATTTCTTTGAACTGAATGGCTTGAAAGAAACTTTAGCTACGTTGCTATAATTCTACCATTGGACTTTTCTGAAATCTTGAATATTTTTCGAAATTATATACAGCGTATTTTATATTTCAACTCTTTTGAGGATGTGTGACGTCATCAAATTTCTAAATCGTAAACCATAAGAGTGAAAGACCTGTGCTTGATACCATATTGTAGACATTCATAAACTATGGTTTTCTTGAAAATTATTCTATGTTTCCTCAAAAAGTTTAGAAGATTGCGATGTTTTTAAGTTTTGTTCGAAATTTTCTTGAATTCTTCAAAAAGAATAAAAACCCTCTGAAATTTTTTGAAAATGTTGAAAATTTCTGAAAAGTCGAATGGTGGAACTACAGCAAAGTGGCTAAAGTTCCTTTCAAGCCATTTAATTAAAAGAAATAGGTCATAGAATTTTACACCGACCTATTTAAAGATTTGGAACCTATGCTATCAATTGACCCAAGCTTGTTGAAATTGATGGATAATTGTCTATAGATTTCGGTAAGGCAATTTTTTGGGATACCATGAATAACCTCCTTCTTATATCGCTGATTGTAGAATCAATTTGCTTATTTTGTTTTATTTTGTTATCTACGTACTTATTTTCAGCAAGTAAAAGACTTGATGAACATGTTCATTCAGTTGGAAGAGTCCTTGGAGACAGGAGTGTGCTGTATAAATACTTGAATCCAAATTTGATTGCATTTGCTACTGTAACAGAAGATGCTACAAAGCCATCAGTCTCGCTTTATGTTATTGATGGGGTTACTGGTAAGTGTTTCACTTATCTGAAATTTAAAAAGCATTGCATGTTTATCTTTTCTAGCTATAGGTACAATGGGCATAGGCGTCAAATCTTAAAAAAATTGGCCAAATGGTTATTGAATCTTCATTTTAATTTAATGGCTCAAAGGGAACTTCAGGTGAGATACTTTACTACAAGTCTAGTTTGGGGATTTTTGATATGTTAATTTTTTCAGAACTACAGCGTCTTCTTTGTTTCGACCAGTTTTGAGGTTGTGACATCGTCAAATTGCTAAATTATAGACCTTCATAAACTATGGTTTCATGGAAGATCATACCAATCTTCATCTAGTAATTTAGGATTTACGATGATTTTAATTTTTTCAAAACTATCGTGAATGCTCTCAATAAAAAGAAAAATGCTGTAATTCTGAAAAGATTCAAGATATCAAAAATCCCCAAAGTAGAATTATAGCAAAGTACCTGAAGCAGTGACGGATACTAGAGGGGCAAGTGGGTGTGGTTACTCCCCATGTTGGGAAGAAAAATGCTTTTTTGTTTGAAAACAATAGAAACGAACAATGCTTTTTAACTGAAACAATAGCTTCGCCCCCCAATATTTGGCAAAGTGTCCACCACTATTAAATCGAAAGAAAGATTCAATAACCATTTGTCTAATCTTTTAAAAGCCTTATGCTGGTATGATGTAGTTTCTACGATCAATACAGGGCCTAAAGATTTGTTTCTCGACATATAATACAACATTTGCTAAATATGAGTTCTTTTGCGTTACAATATTCCATTGCAATGAGTATTACTGAAGAATAACGGTGCGATGACGTCTTAGACTAGTCTTGTAGCAAGCTTTGTATTTTGCTTATTTGTCATATGATAAGCTTAATTTGAAACTTTCTTATTGCTTGATGTTTACATGAAGTGCGCTAGAAAATTAGACTAAATTTGGTGGCGATGGATAGTTGCCGATTAATTATTAACATATTTCCTATATAATCTGTATCCCGTTTTGTAAATAGCCATTCCGTAATTTTACCCTTCAAATTGTAAGATAAGTTGATCTTGGTAACTGATAAAATGGTACGACTGTTTTCTAACATCTACAATTGAAAAGCACTCGGTGGTGTGTGTAACCACTTATATTCGGAAATTGTCTGTAAATCACTATTTTCATTTGCAGACTTTTAAAGACCCTGTGCTCCCCATGATCCTTTGCACGCGAACGAACCATCAAAACATCATATTGGCCGTAAACAACGTATTTTAAGCTCACAATAGTGGGAGCATCGATAGCTGCAGGGAACAAAGCTTTCCTAAGCCTTCAATTATTTTCAGGAAAGTCTGTTGTTCGAGTTCAAAATAGATGGCATAACGACTTTCATTTTGAAGATTGAAAAGATGATAAATACAGCCTCACGATTGCTAGGGCAAAATCATTTGATACAGTATGAAAGTCACTGTGAGACCGCTAAGGATCTTGGGAAGCGCAGGTTCTTTAAGTAAATACAAAGTGCCATTCCATTCGATCTCTTCACCCTTTGGTGCTTAACGACTATTTTGCTTTGACCATCTCCTAAACGATTTTGCTGGAAGAAACGAATTTTGTTTTTGCAGGTCAAATTGTTTACCAAGCGCGTCATCGTAACTCAAAAGGACCCATGCAAATGGTGTTGTCTGAAAATTGGCTTGTTTACTTGTATTACAATAACAAAGCAAGAAGAAGCGAAATTTCTGTTGTTGAGATGTTCGAAGGATTTGAAGAAAGAAACAGGCAAGAGTAGCAGAATGTTAATTTTCAGATTTATAATTTATAGAATTTTTCCTTCCTCCACGCTTTTTCCTAGAGAAATTTGATTTGAAACGAGTTTCTTTGTCCATTCATGTCGAGTCTTTACAAAATCTGGTCGAAGTTTTTGAGCGTTTTCAGAGTTTTCGAGAACAAAAGATTTAAGAAACTCGCTTATAGATAGCTCAAGAAACAGAAGACTAAAAATTTACAAAAAGTGCTAGAATCTAATTCTGGATTTTAGCTAAAGATTAAGTCATATATCTTAAAAATCTGTCCAGTATACGATATATCGTGGCCTGTCAAAAGTGGATAGTTTTTTTTTGGCCCACTCGGCAAATGTCCAAATTTTATGAAGATCCAAATTTCACATGTGATGTTCACCAAGGATTCATCTTTGGTCCGCTCTTTTTGTTGAAATTTGGAAATTTTTTCTTTTTGATGGCGAATATGAAGTTAATTGCCTTACTTACTTAGAGAACCTATCGTTAAGAACAGAAAACATTCACAGCCAATGCCAAGAAGGCCATAGGTCACGGAATCATGGGTAAACTGCGAGTGCGCAACCCCTTGTCATGGCGCCCAAGAGTAGCCTACGTGTAGACCCCCCTTGTGTACAAGTAGGCTAGTTGAAGAGGTGCTTGTGGGACTTGGACCCCGTCCGCCTGACTGTTCTGCCTGCGAAGTCAGTGGACTACAACACGGCGCCACAACACCTTCATGTAGTAAACTGCTTGCTTGTTGATTGACCTGAAACAAAAAGGTCACTAAAGATGCTGAATTTTGCTACAAACACAATTTTTGAAAAAATCGATATCTGTGAAAAGGAATGGCCGAATTCAGAAAACAATATTTTTGTAACTAATTTGGTCTTGCTGTTCTATTATAAAGTTTAACCAACAAAATTTTGCTAATTCTCGCCAAAACGTAAGCTGAGTTTTAACTATCCAAATCGTAAACTCGCGGTAGTTAAAGGACTTTGTTGTACCAATGCAGTGCAGCCTGGTCGCTTGTTCGTTCTAGTTTGTCTTAACGTTAAATGTGTTACTTTACATTTTCAGCACTGCATTTTCGTCACTTGAATCACTGGATCACCCCATGATTCTATCACAAGGGTATCTTCTTCCAATCACTCATGTCAGTGCAATGGCTTCAACTAACACAGGGCGTGGAATTACACACAAGAATCTAATGCTCGCTCTTGAAAGTGGATACATTTACACAATACCTAAGAATATGCTGGATCCACGAAGGAGTTTTGAACAAACGGCAGATCTAACTGAAGAAGGATTGATGCCTTATATCCCAGAGATTCCTTTATATCCAATGGCCTATGTTAACTACAATATGACAGGTGAATTTCTTTATTTATTGTACCAGGTGTTCCAAAAATTGTTTCCCTGAAATTTAGTGGAAAGGTGAACATAAGAGGAAATTACAGAAGGTTTATGTTGCCATTTTTCAAGGTTTAACTTAGATTTTTGACTCATTGTTCTTTTCCATAGTTTCGCTTGGTTCTGAACTCAGAAAGCTCAGTGTTTAGGATAATCTAAGAGTGGGCCCAGTTACTACTGGTTGCTTTCATTGGTAATTCGAAACCTACCAAATTCTGAAGTCAGTAGACTTCGCAGAGATGGAAATACATTTCCCAATCAAACACAAAAATCTTGAAACGGTAGCTTCCGGATTCACAACCAGGGTTTGCTAATGAAAACGAGAATGTCTCCTAAGTCTGCCAAACCTTCTACCTTTAGGAGCAAAAGGTTCAAAAGGCCTTCCAAACCTACCAAACCTACCGTTTTGAGAATTTCGGAGTCAATCAAATACAAATTCCTAGTCTCAAGTCTACTGTTTTCAGAATTAGTACCAATCAAACAAACCATAAGAGTAAACAAAATGCTATTTTCTTGAAATTCGATCATTTCCAATTGCAACAACTTTTTCTCGTGTAAGAGGTTTTTTTAAGTGCAAAGAGATCTGGTCGAGTTTGATCTGAATAGACAAATTTTGGGGCTATTCCTTCATTCCTTATATAGTATTACCTGTATGCTTTTGTAAAACAGTGGGCAAGGTTTTTTTCAGAGCAATATTATGCGTCTCAGTTGATCAAATAGACATAATCAATTCATAAAAACGCTACAAATCTATGGCTAAATTTAAAGTCATTAACCTAGGGCCTCCGCTCTGATCTTAGTGAAAATGCCTAATTCATCTGCTCCCAAGTGAATATTGTTTCCAGTTTGAGATATTATTAATATTTCTTTACTTTTCTTTCAGTTGACAAAATCCGTGGTATTCACACAGCTTCAGCTGGTTTAGAGTCGACATGCCTCGTCCTTGCCTACGGTTTGGATTTGTATTTTACTCGCGTCACTCCTTCCAGAAAGTTCGATGTGCTAAAAGAGGACTTTGATTATATTTTCATATCAGGTGTGTTGTCTGCACTCATCTTAGGTACTATCATATCCAGCAAATTGGCGTCTATTCGTAAATTGAATCTCTCATGGTTATGATCGAACTGTTGTTATCAAGAAATTCGAATGTTATGTGCAAACGAAGTCGAAAGATATTTGTCAAGGAATTCGAACGTTAGTTGTCAAGAACATCATCAACAATTTTGAACGCTGTGTGTCAAGGACTTCTAACATTACTGTTAAAAATGAATTCTAACGTATTTGTCAAGGAAACTGGACGTTATTTGTCAAGGAACAGTGTGTAATTATCTTTCTGTTCTTATTGAGCGATTGCACAGGCCAGCCATTCAATATCCTAGAGGCTGCACCCCCCAGCACCAACCCGAGCTGGTTTGTCAAGCGTGTTGCTATCCTCCTGTATCTTTTAAAGTAGCATCAAGGACAATGTTAGTATTACACAGGCAGTGTAACATCGTTTGCATCCAGAAATAGGCCCCAATAGTTCCTTACATTGAGTTGGCCATCTTAATTGTTACTTATAGGGTGTCCCAAAAAATCGTGCGGTGTTTGCTTAAATATTGAAAAACAACGACAAAATAAAGGGATTTCGTGGTAACATAACCGTATCCTGAAGGCTTTATTGATTGTAGACACTATATTCTTGCAAATCTGCTGAAAATTCACCGAGTTACGAGCTTTTAAAGATTGACTTCAGCGGCGTCGCCAGCCTGAAAAAGTGGGGTCGACTTAATAAGGAATTATGTCCTGAATGATATACCCAGCCTTTTTTACACCGTTTTGCTTATGAATAACTACCACCCTCATAAAAACTGTCCACCCCCTGGCGACGCCCTTGATTGGCTTTGAGCGAAAGTTAAAACCAGAGACCCCTCAGTGACTTGATGTGCAAAGAAGCGCGACCTTCAGAGTAAAGAAAGGTTGTCTTGTGTCATACTTCTCGCTGATTTCAGTGCAAACAAAATGGAATTTGAAAGTAATTTGGTTTCCGTCACCATTGTCAAATATCGTTAAAGAATGAAACTATCCCAAAAACTTGGAATGAAACTTTATCGAAAAGAGAGCCATTTTCAAACGTTGCTCAGATATATCCAAGCATCCATTCTTTTGAATCTCCATTTTTCCAAAGGTGCAAATGTTTTTCTCTCGACTGATAGATAAGTTATACCTCATTCACACTGACGCAGTTAAACCAGCTTTGTCTAACCCAGGTTAAATTTTAACCAATAAAATGCCTTCGATTTGTTGGATCGACCAATTAGAACGCAGCATTCAATAACCTGGTTTATTTTAGCTCGTTTAACTGGCCAGTGTGAATCGGGTATTAGACAGGGAGCTGTATCCAACCCGTTTGAAAGTGTAACAATTTATACCAAGACTTGCCCAAAAACAATCTGATTTGCGCTAAATTTTAAACATTTTCTACGTAAAACTTGACACAAACTTCGAGGTCATACTTATAAAAGTTTCTGCCTTGACAATCAATTCCTATCAGGCAAATTCCAATTGGCAATTAATCCCAAAACCAGACTCATGAACTGAGGTCACTCAAGGCAAATGATAAATATCGCCTAGTCTTAAAAGTTCGTTCGTGTGCCAAGAAAAAGATAAGTAGACTGTTTGACGTAAGGAAGATGGGAAGAGAATACATTAAAAACCCAAATAGAAGAATTTGAATTTATTTGCTCAGCCCGATAAGGATTGTATCGACAATCCACACTGCAGCCAACGAAGATTGGGGGAGATAAAGTAAAAACTGTTTTGTTTCACTTTGCTAACATTTTCTTTGCTGTAATGTAACAATTGAAGGGTTAGGAGCTCAGAGCAGTAGTTTTGGTTTTCATTGCACTTACTTTTTTTAGAAGAAGTTAAGAATTTGGGCCAGTGCTGAAGTGTCTTAAAGTTATCAGATTTTCAGTACTCAGAGTTTCTTACGAGTTTCTTAAAGATTCCATAACAATCTTCATGTTTACTACCTGTGCCCTCGTGAAC
This sequence comes from Aurelia aurita, assembly GCA_004194415.1. Lineage (NCBI taxonomy): Eukaryota > Metazoa > Cnidaria > Scyphozoa > Semaeostomeae > Ulmaridae > Aurelia > Aurelia aurita. Next base: position 947,368 of record REGM01000073.1, on the reverse strand, counting down.
ATTTCGAAACAAAGTTTTTGAAGCCTTTCCAATGTTTAGACATTATTTAAGTACCTTCTGAGCAATATGATACAGGAAAAAAGTGAAAATAAAGTAACAATATGCTAAAAACTTCCTTCATTGAAAACTTTTTGGCGATCTGAGAGTTGAGTTTCTTATAAGCAGTTTCTTCTAAAAAAAATTCGTGTGGTACGAAAAGCGTAGTTTCAATCTGTTTGTTCTTAGAATAGACGATTTCGCTAAAGATGGTTTCAGAGAAATTTTTACCATGATCCTTTTCGTCTCAAAGAGTTGTAAGTGATTTAGTTTAATTTACGATTTGACGCAAAGGATCGTGGTAAAAATTCCCCGGCACCATCTTTAGCGCAATCGTCTATTGGAAGGTTCGTACCGTTTGCAGGAATGATTTGAGGCAAGTTGACGCCTNTTTTTCCAAAGGTGCAAATGTTTTTCTCTCGACTGATAGATAAGTTAGACAGGGATCTGTATCCAACCCGTCTGAAAGTGTAACAATTTATACCCAAGACTTGCCCAAAAACCATCTGATTTGCGCTAGATTTTTTTAATAGTTCGTTCGTGTGCCAAGAAAAAGATAAGTAGACTGTTTGACGTAAGGAAGATGGGAAGAGAATACATTAAAAACCCAAATAGAAGAATTTGAATTTATTTGCTCAGCCTGATAAGGATTTTATCGACAATCCACACTGCAGCCAACGAAGATTGGGGGAGATAAAGTAAAAACTGTTTTGTTTCACTTTGCTAACATTTTCTTTGCTGTAATGTAACAATTGAAGGGTTAGGAGCTCAGAGCAGTAGTTTTGGTTTTCATTGCACTTATTTTTTTTAGAAGAAGTTAAGAATTTGGGCCAGTGCTGAAGTTTCTTAAAGTTCTCAGATTTTCAGTACTCAGAGTTTCTTACGAGTTTCTTAAAGATTCCATAACAATCTTCATGTTTACTACCTGTGCCCTCGTGAACATTTCGAAACAAAGTTTTTGAAGCCTTTTCAATGTTTAGACATTACTTAAGTACCTTCTGAGCAATATGATACAGGAAGCAAGTGAAAATAAAGTAAAAAAATGCTAAAAACTTCCTTCATTGAAATAAATAGTTTCTTAAGTTATATTTTCCCAGTACTGGAGTTTCTTAACTTTTTGGCGATCTGAGAGTTGAGTTTCTTATAAGTAGTTTCTTATAAAAAAAATTCGTGTAGTACGAATAGCGTAGTTTCAATCTGTTTGTTCTTAGAATAGACGATTTCGCTAAAGATGGTTTCAGAGAAATTTTTACCATGATCCTTTTCGTCTCAAAGAGTTATAAGTGATTTAGTTTAATTTACGATTTGACGCAAAGGATCGTGGTAAAAATTCCCCGGCACTATCTTTAGCGCAATCGTCTATTAGAAGGCTCGTACCGTATGCAGGAATGATTTGAGGCAAGTTGACGCCTACTGTCCCCCATCAAAGTACTGATCTCAGACGAAGGGAGTATGATCCTAGGGCCATTCAACAAGTATTTAGGACATTAAAACAGAGCAACATCGTTCTGTACTTAGTGTTCAATATTCTTCCATGGTAAACGTTTGAATATTAGCAAAAAGATTTATTAAAGTAAAAATTTCTGTTTTTGATCAATTGAATTAGTAAGAACATGGAAGCTCTTGCGCCAAGCACAGCCTCTTGGTTCAGTAAAGAACCTACAGCTATTTCTCAAATACTACACTATTTCACTAGACCAATTCGCTAAAACTCTGGTTTATTGTTGATCGAAACTTCAAGATGTATATCTCAGCTTAGCATTCACGCTGAGACTTAAAATAGATGTAACAAAATTTAATTTAAATATCCACGTGTGTGATTTATTATATTTCGGAAGATATAGGCAACGCATACATCGTTTGATGTTTTCAGATCTATTCCCGTCACTTTCGGACAACTGATAGAATTTGTGAAAAGTTTTGTTTCTGGCATGCCAATAATGTGAGACGGTAAAAATTCGCACTGAAGAACGTAAAAGAACCATCACTTTTTGTGCTTAGTTCTGGGATTTGAAATTTACGAATAGTGACATGAAAAGGGCATGTACTATGCAAAAGCCATGTAAATATCTTGCTCTGTGTATCTAGCACTATGAAACATTTCTTTCCAGTTTTGATGTAATTTTCACAAAGTTCATACAAATTTTCCTTTAAATGTGTGGCTTAAAAGTTCTTAACTTGTGGTTCTTGTTTGCGGGTTTTTATTGTAACTCCGGGGGAGGGGGTACACGACTTGTGGATGGACGGGGCTCTGCCGCCTGGTTTTTAGAAACCTACCCACTTCTAATCGCCAAAATTTGCCTTCTTCGTACCCACTTTTATGATGATATGATGAATCTTGGCGAAAATGTACCCATTTTGATCTATTTTTGCCGATTTCAGCCAAAACGACCCATGTTTAAGGAAAATCTGCCGAAAAATGACCCTTGTTTGAGAATTTTTGGCCCAAAAACCCACCCATCCCATTTGGGCGGCACATACCTCTGTACCCTCAACATGTTATGTACCCTCCCCCCCTACCCTGGTCTGTACCCGTAGTCACCTTTGGCACTGGCACAATCTTGGTTTGATAGATTATTGTGGAAGAATATGTATCCTTATGTCTTACGTCAGATAGCTAATCAGAGTTCTAAAGATAAGATATTTTATCTCATATCGTGGTGATTGTTTGATTATATTTATTGAGTTATAAAATCCGGTTTTCTCTCCAAAGATTTGATTCTAATATCAAAATGTTCAAATATTTGCTGTCTCGATCTCTGTCTTTACCATTCCAAGACTACCATGTCACTTTAAGATTAAGAATATTGTCAGGAAAACGTATGAGATGAGGAGTTGAACTGATGATGGTTCTTTCGTGCCAGCCAATCATGTTTTGCACTTGGTGGAATTCCAGCTTTACCTAAAAACACTCTGACAGAGGATCTGTCCAGTCAAGTTGTTTATGTTTAAGTTTGCTATCAACATTGGGCTTGACTACCAATGTGATTGGTGGTTCGAATCCCATGCCCTGTCAAACCTGCTACCTAGAGTGGTGAGGAGAGTCGCCAGCTCTCTGTAATTCCAGGCTATAGGAATTATGAGGTGTGGTCACATCGAGAGGAAGGAGTTCCAGCTTTCTAGTGTTATGGATGGATGGTTTTTCTTGCACGTTGTTATTGAAAAAAGACTAGAAATATCACTAAGAATTTTCGTAAGTTTGAGTTCAAAACAATTACAGAACATGAGCGGCTATTAGGGATATCTCTTATGTGTAAAAATTCGTTGCTTAAATTGGTTTCCTAGAAATTAAAGGATTCAATTTATTTCAGCAAATACAGATACTTAATTTTGGGTCACTTGTCACATGAACGAAAAGCTAATGCAAATTGTTGCAGGTCAACTCACTATGAAGCATTGTTCATTAGCTGGTCCCTGTAATTGGGAACTTCTTAAGTCCTTGCTAATCATCCTCTTAGGTGTCTGTAACGTCTATTAATTTTATCTTATTACGGAATAGGGTAGCTTTGAGGCTTCTTCAAATAAACCAGAGGAAACTGTGGCCGGTTAAGAATGTTTAATTTGGTTGAAACGCCTTGTATAATTCCAAAGAATGACACTGGCTGAGCAACGATGCTCTTTTAATGCGGATAATCTTTCTAAAGGCACCGGCGAATTACCATCATTCCTACTTGTCTTATCATCGTATTACATTTTAACCAATGAGTGAAATGCACTAAACTCACAGAGATGGACCAAAAGCTTATAAAGAATGATGATGATGATTACATCAGTGTTCGTCAGTCGAAACTAGCTGTTAATGATGTTAATGGAAGAACAGAAATCATGTTCTTGGTATATTTCAACCAATGAATGAAAGGGACAAAGCTCAAAGAGTTCAACCAAAAGCTTATCAAAATGGTGATGATGATGATGATGATGATTACCATCACTGTTCATCAATAGATGATAACGCTAAAGATGACGAGAGCCGAGGGGGAGCTTTTTACCAAGATGCATTGCGTTCTAATTAAGAGTCTTTAACTATTCTATAGGGATTCGATTAAAAACGCAATGCATCCTGGCAAAAAGCTCCCTGTCGCCATCTGTAGCGTTATCGTCTATTGAAAATAGCTGTTAGTGATGTTAAGTAAGTGCTGCCAGCTTCGTTGCAACTAACGTTTTAGTAATTTGCAAGGACAGTACCATGGGTACCAGAGCCTCAAAATTTAAAGGAAAGGAAAACTGGGAAAAAGAAAAGAGAGAAGGAAGAAAGGGGGAATAACTTTCTTTCCTTCTTAATTTTTTTCTTTTTATTTTATTATTTTTTTGGCCCTGGTACCCAGGGTACAAGGGCAAAAATCATGTTCGATCGTTCTTAGATCTTAACAAAGTTCAGCTAAGTTCAAGAAAGTGGACCAAAAACTTGTCGAACATGATGATGATTATTATTACAATCATTGGGCACAGTGCGTACATCGTAAAGCCCTGGCCAAACATTGTTTGGCAAACTTTTGAGACGTGCTTGGCAAGCAAAAATTTGTCCGTTTGGCCATGTCGCAAAACATTGCTTGACAAATATATTTTGCTTGCGACATACATGGCCAAACGAATAGTGTTCAATTCTGCTTGTCAAGAAATGTTTGCGACGTGGCCAAACGGGAAAACATTGCTTGGCAAGAACATCTCCAGTGTTTGAAAAACACTGTTTGCTCATTTGGCCAGGGCTTAATTAGCTGTTAATAACGTTAAAAAAGTGCTGCCAATAGATGCGATTATGACGAACTTCTCTTAAAATACTGTTGGTAATTTGCAAAAACAGAAATTATATTCTGTCATGCCTAATGTGTAACAACTTATCAGTTTGGAAGGCATTACTATTCATATCAAAGCGTCCCAAGTCGCTAGCAGAATCAGCATAAATTTTTCCTCTATTGATTTCCATGAATTCTTCCATAAAAAATGAAAACGCCGCCATTTTGAAAATAATCAAGATATCACAAAATTTCCACGACAGATTTACAGCAAAGTACCCCAAGTTCCTTTCAAGCAATTCAATTTAAAGAAAAATGTAATAGAATTTTATATCCACCTCTTTAAAGATTTGAGCCCTATGCCCATAAATGCTTATTTGATCACAACAGTCTCTACGCTTTAGACGCTATACGAAGCCAAGACGCTGCAATTTTGGTCCCTTGGCTTACTTGCTGTTCTTAGCAGTTATTCCAGTATATTGTAGATTTTCACGACATAATAATAATAATACGAATATTTATACAGGATAACCTATCAGCATAATGGTAATACTGTTATCTTAAGGGTCCTGTCAATCCTGCATTGTGACCAACATTTGTTTTAAGCTCTGTGTACTTTAAGACAGAGAGTGTGCATTGGATGAAAATTCTGGTATCAAGAGTCTTACGATCGTAGACATTTAAAATTCTTTTCAAATGCTCAAAGCTTTGGCCTTTTCTGGACGAAAATTGCCAACAACTACACCCTTACCTAGACTGGCCTAGACTAAAATTGCCAAAAAGCATACCCTTAGCCAGACTAGAAGTCCGAAAAAGTACACTCTTACCTTAACTATGGAAGAACCCCCCCGGTGGTTTAACCTTTGTTGCCCAACAGAAAGAAGCAGATAAAGGTATAAACTTTTTATCAGAGAAAATACTGATAAAATTTCTACGAAATATAATGGTAATGAAATAGAAAACTATTAAAAGATGGGAGATTACAACTTACAAGGTAACACAACCGATACGTCTAAAAAACGACTTAGATATCGATTTTAGTAATACTTAAAACAGATGTGAAATACAACACGTAGCATAAGATGAGCAATGAACGACTGCATGCAATCCTTTATGAAATGATACAAGAAATATCGAAGATGTTAAAACGTTACACTAAACTTTTTGTTGTATTAGTAAAGATGGGGAACATGCAATACCACAATGCTGTACTATGTTGTATTTCACAACGGTTTTACCCGTGAATATCAACAGAACTCAAATGACCTCAATATAAAATTAAGTTTAACCTCAACAGCCACTATAACCACTGTAAATCTTGAAAGATAAAAAGTTAATTATCATAACCAATACTAAGATCTCTTCACAAGAAGGATAAACACGAGATCCCAAGCATTAAACCTCAGAGACGTAGGAACCGGGAGGCACTGGGGGCACGTGCCCCCCCCCCAAGATTTTGCAATAATTGAGAAATTGCCCTTTTTGTTTGAGGAAATGCCCTGTTAGCTTAATGAAAAAAGTGCCCTTGAAGTGTCGTGCCCCTCCAGGTTTAAGATGCTTCCTACGGCCCTGCGAAACCTTGAGCCCCGAACTTGGAATCGTGTCTCTCTGTGACCTATTTCTCTGAATTGAATGGCTTGACAGAAACTTTAGCTACTTTGCTATAATTCTACCGTTGTACTTTCCTGAAATCTGCAACACTTGTCGAAATTACAGCGTATTTTATATTTCAACTCATTTGAAGATGTGAGGTCATCAAATTTCTTAATCGTAAATCATAAGAGTGAAAAACTTTTGCTTGATACCATATTGTAGACAAAGACATTCATAAACTATGTTCTTCTTAAAAACTATCCTATGTTTACTCAAACATTTTAAAAATTACGATGATTATAAGTTTTTTTCAATTTTTTTTTAATTCTGAAAATATTGAAGATTTCAGAAAAGTCTAAGGGTGGAATTATAGCAAAGTAGCTAAAGTTTCTTTCAAGCCATTCCATTCAAAGAAATAGGTCACATAATTCTACACCGACCTTTTTAAAGATTTGCAACCTATACTATCTTTGTGCCATACGCCCCCAGATGATTGGAAGTCTTACACAAAGTTTTTTTGGCATGCCATATAACATTAAACATAAATATCAGGAAATGAGGGGAACTTCAACCTCAAATCATGATCAAATCAAGGCTATAGATGCACACAAACATCAAGATACCACGAAGAAACACTGCAGGGGGGGGGGGTAAGTTACTATGGTTTCATGTTAAGGAACAGTTGAGAAAATGTGAACCTTTGACACCCTGAATGGAAATTAGGTAGTTCTCTTGATACTGCTCAACAAAGTTGACCTGCGGTGTTATGTTCCCCCGAGTATTCCATAATATAGCTAAAGGTATTTTATGGTAATTCACCTCGTTAACTGATAAAAGTTTAGAACAAAGGGTGGCCAAAATCTCATGTCCCTGTTTTTAACCGCTGCCTCCTTTTCCTGCTTTACCTTTTTGACCTCGTTTTGACTTCTTTTTTCCCTTTCTTCCCTTTTTGCCTTTACCCGTTTTCTTGCCTCTTTTATTCTTTTTCCCGTTTCTTTTTCTTTTTCCTTTCCCCTTTCTTCCTTTGCGGTTCTTTTTGTTTTTTCTTCTCCCTTTTCTGCCTTTTTTCTTTCTCTTCACACCCCAATCAATGCAAAGTTTGTTGTTCTTTTTCTTCGGATACTGACCGCATCTCATGCTATGAGGCCAATTAAACCCATACCTTTTGAGCACACCTATGCAACTTTTTTTCACTCGTTTGCAAATATGACGACAAGGGCGAAGTTGCTCGATCATCCCGCTCATTGATATGCAAACCGGGGCATATAATGAGCACAGAAACCGCTTCAACTCTGCTGAACAGTTTATTCGTACGAGTGGCGCAAATTGGGTGATCTCCGTGTTAGCTTCTCTTTGCGTTTTGGACCAAAAACTTGTCGAATATGATGATGATTATTATTACCATCATTGGGCACAGTGCGTACATCGTAAAGCCCTGGCCAAACATTGTTTGGCAAACTTTTGAGACGTGCTTGGCAAGCAAAAATTTGTCCTTTTGGCCATGTCGCAAAACATTGCTTGACAAATATATTTTGCTTGCGACATACATGGCCAAACGAATAGTGTTCAATTCTGCTTGTCAAGAAATGTTTGCGACGTGGCCAAACGGGAAAACATTGCTTGGCAAGAACATCTCCAGTGTTTGAAAAACACTGTTTGCTCATTTTTAGCCGTAAATAACGTTAAAAAAGTGCTGCCAACAGATGCGATTATGACGAACTTCTCTTAAAATACTGTTGGTAATTTGCAAAAACAGAAATTATATTCTGCCATGCCTAATGTGTAACAACTTATCAGTTTGGAAGGCATTACTATTCATATCAAAGCGTCCCAAGTCGCTAGCAGAATCAGCATAAATTTTTCCTCTATTGATCTAGGATTTACGATGATTTTGATTTTCTCAAAATTTTCCATGAATTCTTCCATAAAAAATTAAAACGTTTGAAAATAATCAAGATATCACAAAATTTCCACGACAGATTTACAGCAAAGTACCCCAAGTTCCTTTCAAGCAATTCAATTTAAAGAAAACTGTAATAGAATTTTATATCCTTCTCTTTAAAGATTTGAGCCCTATGCCCATAAATGCTTATTTGATCACAACAGTCTCTACGCTTTAGACGCTATACGAAGCGAAGACGTTGCAATTTTGGTCCCTTGGCTTGCTTGCTGTTCTTAGCAGTTATTCCAGTACATTGTAGATTTTCACGACATAATAATAATAATACGAATATTTATACAGGATAACCTATCAGCATAATGGTAATACTGTTATCTTAAGGGTCCTGTCAAGCCTGCATTGTGACCAACATTTGTTTTAAGCTCTGTGTACTTTAAGATAGAGAGTGTGCATTGGATGAAAATTCTGGTATCAAGAGTCTTACGAGCGTAGACATTTAAAATTCTTTTCAAATCGCTCAAAGCTTCTAGCCAAAAAGCTCCTTGGGCTCTTGGGGCTTCATGCTTGGCTTGGCTCTATGGTGTTTCCTAAGAGCGATCGTAGTTGCTTTATGTCATTTCATTGGCTATCTGCTAATCAAAATTTTGTCAGTTTAACCCAGGGGGGGGGGTTCTTGGCCAAATTTTGGATAGGGGTGTGCCGCGAGCATCTTCAAAATGGTACCGTTGGCTAGACCAATTTTTGTGAAAATGATACCATTGGCTAGACTAATTTCTAGACCAAATTGCCATAATTTGCCGTTTTCTAGGCACAAATCACCAACATTTTGCCTTCCCTAGTCCAAAATCGCCAAAATTTGGGGTTTCTAGGCACAAATTAAGAAAATTTGGCCTTTTCTGGACGAAAATTGCCAAAAACTACACCCTTACCTAGACTGGCCTAGACTAAAATTGCCAAAAAGCATACCCTTGGCTAGACTAGAAGTCCGAAAAAGTACACTCTTGAGCGTGGCACATCCCCAGGTACCTTAACTATGGAAGAACCCCCCCTGGTTTAACCTTTGTTGCCCAACAGAAAGAAGCAGATAAAGGTATAAACTTTTTATCAGAGAAAATACTGATAAAATTTCTACGAAATATAATGGTAATGAAATAGAAAACTATTAAAAGATGGGAGATTACAACTTACAAGGTAACACAACCGATACGTCTACAAAACGACTTAGATATCGATTTTAGTAATACTTTAAACAGATGTGAAATACAACACGTAGCATAAGATGAGCAATGAACGACTGCATGCAATCCTTTATGAAATGATACAAGAAATATCGAAGATGTTAAAACGTTACACTAAACTTTTTGTTGTATTAGTAAAGATGGGGAACATGCAATACCACAATGCTGTACTATGTTGTATTTCACAACAGTTTTACCCGTGAATATCAACAGAACTCAAATGACCTCAATATAAAATTAAGTTTAACCTCAACAGCCACTATAACCACTGTAAATCTTGTAAGATAAAAAGTTAATTATCATAACCAATACTAAGATCTCTTCACAAGAAGGATAAACACGAGATCCCAAGCATTAACTCTGTTGCAACTCTTGCGAAACCTCAGAGACGTAGGAACCGGGGGGCACTGGGGGCACGTGCCCCCCAAGATTTTGCAATAATTGAGAAATTGCCCTTTTTGTTTGAGGAAATGCCCTGTTAGCTTAATGAAAAAAGTGCCCTTGAAGTGTCGTGCCCCTCCAGGTTTAAGATGCTTCCTACGGCCCTGCGAAACCTTGAACCCCGAACCTGGAATCGTGTTGAGAAAATGTGAACCTTTGACACCCTGAATGGAAATTAGGTAGTTTTCTTGATCAAAGTATTGGTATTGTCATTGCTGAACTAACAAAGAAGAATGGGTAGTTGCAACACTCTCGGTTCGGTGGAAGATGTTTGGTTGTGGAGAGGAATTTTTGCAGCAATGAAACTATGCAAAGAACTAGAAAAAAGAGCCATGCAGCTGCCCATTTTCGTGGACACAAATGTCACTGAAGACTGCTAAAAAAAGGTGACCTGCGGTGTTATGTTCCCCCGAGTATTCCATAATATAGCTAAAGGTATTTTATGGTAATTCACCTCGTTAACTGATAAATGTTTAGAACAAAGGGTGGCCAAAATCGGCCAAAATCTCATGTCCCTGTTTTTAACCGCTGCCTCCTTTTCCTGCTTTACCTTTTCGACCTCGTTTTGACTTCTTTCTTCCCTTTCTCCCCTTTTTGCCCTTACCCGTTTTCTTGCCTCTTTTATTCTTTTTCCCGTTTCTTTTTCTTTTTCCTTTCCCCTTTCTTCCTTTGCGGTTCTTTTTGTTTTTTCTTCTCCCTTTTCTGCCTTTTTTCTTTCCCTTCACACCCCAATCAATGCAAAGTTTGTTGTTCTTTTTCTTCGGATACTGACCGCATCTCATGCTATGAGGCCAATTAAACCCATACCTTTTGAGCACACCTATGCAACTTTTTTTCACTCGTTTGCAAATATGACGACAAGGGCGAAGTTGCTCGATCATCCCGCTCATTGATATGCAAACCGGGGCATATAATGAGCACAGAAACCGCTTCAACTCTGCTGAACAGTTTATTCGTACGAGTGGCGCAAATTGGGTGATCTCCGTGTTAGCTTCTCTTTGCGTTTCATGACCCAGGAGATTGGGAAAGCTTGTCTGGTTGTAAGGCAAATTCTTGCACATTGCAATTGTAATAGGCTCGCATCTTGATTCCAGCGAATCGTAACGTGCTGGGCTGCCATTTATTGAACCCAGAAGGGTTATGGCTGACAACAAAAGGCCGAAGGCTAACCAGCAAAGTTTACTGTCCATGTTTGAACTTGTCTGTTGTTATCTGTTAGCCAACTGTCTTTGTGAAGGACCGTTGTAACCAATAATTGGTAATCACGTCAAAGAAATTGCGTATTCAGTGTTCTGTCTCACAGTTGAGGGGTCACCAAAGGAATCACAAACTTCAATCCACCGATGTTTGATTTCTCTCCTTTCCAAGCTGTGCGATGTGAAATGGAAGCCAGTGGCAAAGACATGAACGTCGATATAGGAAACTCGATATTGTGCCCTCTGCAAATCTTATATTGTTTCAATGAATTTGAGAATTACTAAGTGTTCAAAGGCGTGGTTTTCTTTTAAAACCATTCACGTCGCGGGAAATGAAATCAGCCACAATCTTTGTTTTACTGTCTATTTAATTTGCTTGCGTCTTATTTGCATTTATGTGTTTTTAAACAAGTGCATTGTTACGCTTCAAGACACCATTATATCAAACACAATAATGACTGATAAGCTTATTTTCTTCGGATTAACATAAATTTGCTAAGGAACAACTTGGGATTTTGCCTACCAAAGATAGTCGAAGATGACTCGCAATGACGTCATGGCATTTAGGAGCTCTGGGAATTAGCCACTACGCTCCCCTTTCCAGACAGGAAAGAACCCTAAACCTTCTTCGTAGTGTTTTTGCGCCTAAATGCCAAACTTTGCTGTTAACTAAAGGGGATTTTGTGCACCCCAACTGCACCCCTCCACCAGCCCCAGACGGCCCCAGACCTCTAATTCTCTGAACGCGTCTGAGCAAACATTGGCAAACATCACAACTGCAACAGCAATGTTTAGTGCTTGCCCCGCCTTATTCTATCTCCCTGTGGGTCCTGCGAAGGAGACACCATGAGAGACCGCGCACGCGTATCATTACTCACTTCAACACGTTGTCTTGCTCACACATCGGAAACAAATTTGAGAAATTCGACGAAAGAAAAAGACGAAAATCACGTATATAAGGTCAGATCTTTCTTTATTTTCCTTTTGACGCGCCATGGAACTTGGAGCGGAAGAAGAAATTTCTTCGGATCCTAATGAACTGCAGGCGCTAGCAAAGTCACAGGATGAGAATTTTGCGCGCCTTGCCAGAACATTCCAGACTGGAATGGAGAGCCTAGCCAATGGCTTGGCATCCACATTATCGGAAGCTTTTAAAGGTTTAAAACAACAAAACCTTGAGGAGGAAAAGGTTGATAATAGTGACAGAGGGAATGATTCTGTCGACGAAGGGCCTCATAAGATCCAGGGAAATGGAAAACTTCAAAAAACTTACCCAGAAAGGGGGCGTTCATGCAAACGCAAATTTGANCACATAGTTGTAGGTCAGCTGCAACTAGTAAAGCACGATTGCATGGGGTACCCATCAACGAAATCTTGAAACGAGGTTGTTGGACTCGCGAATCTACGTTTTCAAAGTTTTATGACAAAGATATTATTGGAACAGTAGAAGAGAGCTCTAGCAGTTTTGAGAGAACATTGCTGCAGGATTTTGCTTAAAAGATTCGCTTTTGTTGCTGTTGAATAAATTGATATGTTGTTGTTACATCATTATTACTTTGGTTAATTACAGAAAAATGTAACTTACATTGCATTTCAATGTTTCTATGGGTGTACACTTCGCTTGTCTGTACTTTAAAAATCTCATGGTGTCTCCTTCGCAGGACCCACAGGGAGATAGAATTTAAAATTAACCGAGTACTTACCTGTACGAAGGGTAATTTGTATTCTATTGACCTGTAGGGGACAAGAAGGTAGACAACATGCCACACCCAAAAACCCACCCGTTGTCTATTGGAGTTTTAACTACTTTTTAGTCGGAGATGGAAGGAAGTTTATCTTTATCTTGCAAACTGCTTTTGGCTGTTAGTCAAATCAGACTACGCTCAGTGTAGTCTTTAAATAGTGAGTAATGATACGCGTGCGCGGTCTCTCATGTTGTCTACCTTCTTGTCCCCTACAGGTCAATAGAATACAAATTACCCTTCGTACAGGTAAGTACTCGGTTAATTTTAAAATCTTTTGAAAGAAGATGGCCGCCGCTGCTGATGCTTATAAATTGGTTGCAACTGAAGAAGTTTTTGACTTTGTGAAAAGATGCATGGTTGCAACGGGAGTAGAAGAAGCTCATGCAAATGATCTTGCAACTTTGCTCCTTGCAGCAGATACAAGAGGACATTTCAGCCATGGAATTAACAGACTTGGTAAGAAGGAAAAATTGACTTTTAGGCGCACAACAACAACAGCAAAAAAAAAGAACAGTCAATCAATAAAACAATATTGACTTTACTTTGCTTGTGTGTTCGCTCTTGGTATTTTATTTAAGAAAGCAGCACAGGCAACTGCAGATAAACGGCTGTAAAGACACACTGTATAATAAGATCTACAAAACATTTATGTTTAATGTAAGGTGAACCTTGAAAACAATTGGATGGAAACGATCCTTCCTCGCACAATATGGGTGTGTTTGATTGGTAATTCCAAACCTACCAGATTCTGAAAACAGTAGACTTTGCAGAGCTGGAAATATATTTTCCAATGAAACACAAAAATCTTTGAAACAGCATGTTTTGGAGATTTCGAACACAATCTTCAGCCGATCGAACAAAAGTATAATACATACTGATGGCTTCGATTTGATATGCTGAATACTGTGTTCGATTCGAATTCTTCTCTCTGAAGTCTGCCAAACCTTCTGCCTTTTGGAGCAGAACGTTCAGAAGGCCTTCCAAACCTACTGTTTTGAAAATTTCAGAGCCAATAAACACAAGTTCCGAGTCTGCCAAGTCTACCGTTTTCAGAATTGGTACCAATCAAACACATGCTATGAATAGATCTCGGTGAAAATGGGCTAGGCCTAATTTCCATACAGGGTAAATGGAGTATGTACACAAAGGCGGCGCCAGGGGGTGGACTGGGGTGGACATGTCCACCCCACTTTTCTCAGGTCAGTATTTATTGTCAAGCTAATCCACCTTTTCAAGGTAAGAACGCCAAAGCGGAAATTTTTGTTTTGTTTGAGATTTTGCATCTTTGAGTCTAGAATCTTGTTCTGCGTACAAAGTTTAGTATAATAACAAATTTTCATATTCATATCTGTGTTTATTCCGAAATTATGGCGATATAAAGAATTCAAATTCATAAGGGCTTTGACCGTGAAATCAAAGTTTGGACAAATTTTTGTCCAAACTTTGTTTTCATGGTCAAAGCCCTTGAATTCAAATTCTTTATGTCGCCATAATTTTGAAATAAAGACAGATATGAATGTGAAAGTTTGTTCCTATACTATACTTTGTACGCAGAACAAGATTCTAGGCTCAAAGATGCAAAAGCTCAAACAAATAAAAAAATTCCGCTTTGGCGCTCTTACCTTGAAAAGGTGGATTCAAATGTAAAACAGCGTTAGGTATACCTTCTGGCAATCAATTCTATACCTTGTCCACCCCACTTTTTCAAGGCTGCGCCGCCCCTGTATGTACACATGTTTTATTAGAAACACTAACAGGCTTGATGAAAATTAAAGAAACTCTGGTACTATTATGAGGCTGAGGCACAGTGAAAAACCATGATGAATTGTGTATAGAATCATATCATACTACAGGTACTATTTTTGAGAAGCAGCACAAATGTGACAAAAATGTCATTGAGTGGTAATCACTGCAATGAACAGAACTCTTTGCCTTGTCTAACATTGTTCTATATTTCAAGAAACATACTGTATCTACAAATTTCAGGTTTCATACAAATGACATCATAATTCTTGCACCAAAAAATAAGGACAAATTAAGAAAATTTAATCACTAAAAAGTGGAAAATTCTATCCAAACTTAAGAAATTTTTAGTACTATGGGTTGATTTAAGTTTCTCACCAAAGAATGCGTACACCTTTCAAAATTGGTCTCAATCCAGACACCAAAGGCTTTTTGCAAAGCAAACATTCCAACCTGCTGCTCGCTATAGATAAATGATACCGGGTGTCCCCAAAAAAGTACTCCCGTTTAAAAAGTCACAAAAACTTGATTATCAAACCATCAATCATAAAATTTTCTTTTTGATCTCTTTTGTCAGTGATCCAAATATATTCAAAGATGATAAACTGTTTTGCTTTCATTATATACTTAAAGGGTATAAAATGACATGTCTCTGAGGGGACCATTATGGAAATAAGGTCAATTTGACTTTTTAATGCTATCCCTGTCACTACAATTAGGGGTGTTTTTACAAGTATTTATTTATTTCGTATTAAAATTGTAATGTATCTATTTTTAGCTTTTAAAACATTGTAAATTTTATATTTTAGTGGCAAATTGATACATACATAAAAATCTCATTCTGAGCTATACTCTTTAAGCAAAGTCATAGATCTTTCCTAAGAGCCATTATTTTGAGATATTTCATTATCTTTCAAGTTTGCAATGATATTTTGCGTTTCTTTCTGACAGTCATGACCAAACTAGAATCTTATTATACAAAGAGAAATTAGTGTGGTAATCATCAAGTGCTTTTTGCAGTATGCCCCAAAACCAGGCAGACCTAAAAAGAGCTAAATTTGCTAATTTTAGAACCAATCACAAAATCAGCTATATGTACCTGGGAAAATAATTTGGTATTTGATCTACTTGACAAAAAAAGAAATTTAAAGATCGGCCATGTAATCAAATTTTGATGATTTTTCAAATAGGAATACTTTTTATTACCCAGTAGCAAAATGCATTTTTTGGTAACTGATTTTTCAAATGTTATATAGTTACACTATCTATAATATTATTATTTTTATCTATCATTATTTTTAGGGATGTATGTTGATGATATATCAGAAGGTACAGCAGAGAAGACTGGAACTCCAGTTATTGTGAAAGAAAAAGCTGGCACAGCCCTTGTTGATGCTAAGAATGTTTTAGGACCAGTAAGTGTGCTTCTGAAACATTTTAGGCCCAGGCCGAGCTGAAACTCTTTATTACGTAATTGAAAATTGAAATATGAAGGTGACTGACTGCAGAATGGAGCTGATATTTCATCTTTGCTAAGCCAGGGTAAAAATGTGTATTGTTGTCATTAGCCCTTGAATAGTTAGCTAAATGATAAATGAGGGTTCTGTACTACAGTACCTTCTGGTATTGGGCGACTCTCAAACATTTAAAAGTTCATCGAAGAGACTGATTGGTTGATTGATTGATTGGCAGACTGATTTATTGATTGTGGGGTTGCTTGATTGTGTGATTATTTGATTGATTGATTGATTGATTGATTGTTTTATCTTCATGGCAGGTTGCTGGTAAATTTTGCACAGACCTTGCAATGAAGAAAGCAAAAGAAGCAGGCATTGGCTGGGTATCTTGCAGGGGTAAGTTCTGGATTTTTAATTTATAAAAGCTGATAGCAACATGATGTCCTTCCAGGTCAGTAAAAAACACACACTACGTTTGAAAAATTACTGCTCCCTGAATATCAAAACAGTTATATTGGGAAGTGTCTTGTTTAATAGCTGATATGGTTAATTACATATTAAAATTTACCTGTCTGAAATCGGCCACTCAGTTCTGAAATTATGAGGGATCTTCTCAAGAAGGCTCCTTCAAAAACTATGAAAAAGCAGCTGAAAATGATGATCAAATTTCGTCAGATTTCGTGCCTCGCAGCAATGATCTGAACATGTTTTAGCATGTGTTACAGTAAGGCCCTCATTTAAGAAACCAATTTTTCACACCTTAACCTAAAGTGTTTCTTATGTCTGTGGTACGTTTTCATTTTTTAGGCTAAAAGTTTCTTAAGTTTCTTATTTCTTTTCTGGAAAGTCCTGGAAAAATAGGCTACAGCAGAATGGGATTATTTATAGATATATTAGCCCTATGTGTATGGAACACCATTTGCACAAAAATGACATAATATAGGATTATGTTACATAAACTAGGATTATGTGCACATAAACTAGGATTATGTTACATAATCCTATATTATGTCGACATAATATAGGTTTATATGACATAATCCTAGTTTATGTGCACATAATCCTAGTTTATGTAACATAATCCTATATTATGTCGTGATAACCCATATTATGTCAACATAATATAGGATTATGTACTTAAACCTATATTATGTGCACATAATATAGGTTATCATGACATAAACCTATATTATGTCGTGATAACCCATATTATGTCGACATAATATAGGATTATGTACATAATCATAGTTTATGTGCACATAATATAGGTTTATGTACATAATCCTAGTTTATGTCGACATAATATGGGTTCGAGCACATAATGATAGTTAAAGTTGTGACTTTGTTTTGGAACAATACATCTATCACTCCCTGGCGGCCTGTACTATTCAACTCAGGAGAGAATAGGACAGATGCACTGTGACTCATTATGGGTCCCAAATGGCAAATCACA
>REGM01000073.1:912776-927946 GCA_004194415.1 Aurelia aurita | reverse complement strand
AATTCAGGTTTTAAAGTCAGGAACAATAGGAAGCAAGCTGTTAGTATTAAGGATGAGGTTTTTCTAACTGAAGGAGTAGAAAAAATATACCTCTCTTGTACTAAACAGAAACTGCATAAAATGATGTTATCATGCCTTCTGATATTAAGAAGTGGTGTAATATGGTAACACTTTTTGGGATGATAAATCTTAAGGCCTTAAGATAAATATCAAGTCGTGTCTTATTTCTAGGAATGTTGCAGGGCGCTAGGAGGCTCAAAGTTGTGAATTTTTATATGTATACACAGTTCCAGCTCTTCCAGCTCTGTCCTTTCAGTACGTTTCAATAGGATCTCCTATCATCCGCAGCTAAGAAACTACACGTGCAACTTTGTTTATAAGCCCTTAATTATTCAAGCAACATGCATAGTTAATTTGTTTATCATCAAATCTAAAAGTAAGGTAAGTTCTTGGTGAAAACAGTGAGCTAGAAAGTCCCAAATGAGTCAAAACAAAGAGAGTGGAAAAGAAGAATTCTGAAAGTTTAATGACGGGCTTTTGTCTCATTATTGACAAACTTTCATGAATCAACAGGTCGAACTCGTTTGAAGCTTTCTCCAAGATTGAAACATTCTCTAAGGATGCAGGAGGCCCAATGGCGGGAACATGCTCCCTAATGGCAGATGGAACCCCTTTGATACTTTTTCCTTTTTTGTTAATCGCTAAATGTTCTCTGCTCCTAACAATAAGATGTCGGGATGTTTTCCCATAGTACGTGACCTTACAGCTATGACAAGTAAACATGCAAACAACAGAGAGAGCAGATTGGCTCGCTCAAATAATATCTCACTGGTTTTGGAACTCCAGTTGCTCAGCCTTATGTCAAGGTCGTTTTAGAGGGATACTTTTATCAGCCAATCAGAGTAAGAGATTCATTATTATAAAAGTAATTGGTACAATAAAAGAACTTTCCAATGTCCTAAATAGTTATAAATCTATTTTTATTTTAGGCTCAAATCATTTTGGAATTGCTGGTTGGTATTCTATGAGGGCTGCATCCCAAGGATTAATTGTAAGAAGTGTTTCTCGTATTTTCTGACTTGTTACAAAAAGAATAATTATTAAGTTATTTAATCATTAAATCTTATGAATAAATAACATTTTATTATACCTATGTCATAATATCTGGTGCATTAATGCTTGAAAAATCCCTGTACTGTTGTAACTATTTAGGTATTTAACCATATAACCTAGAGTAAAGGTATTTTGCAATTTAACATCCGTGAATTCTTGAGAATTCTTANGCTGCATCCCAAGGATTAATTGTAAAGAGTGTTTCTCGTATTTTCTGACTTGTTACAAAAAGAATAATTATTAAGTTATTTAATCATTAAATCTTATGAATAAATAACATTTTATTATACCTATGTCATAATATCTGGTGCATTAATGCTTGAAAAATCCCTGTACTGTTGTAACTATTTAGGTATTTAACCATATAACCTAGAGTAAAGGTATTTTGCAATTTAACATCCGTGAATTCTTGAGAATTCTTAAGAATTGATAAGAATTATCATTTGCCCTCAAGAATTTTTAGAAACAAAATATTTTATTCCGTTATTGAACTGTACACAGTACAATACTAGTGGAGCTTAGCTTCTCAAAATTTGCAAGAATTCTTGAGAGTTCACAATGTTTTTTATAAATGCTCAAGAATTCTTATGAGAGAAAATGTTGTTAATTTACGAAAGAACTGTACTGTATATATATTAATGTTTGAATTTGAACTTGTTATCTTTGGAAATTTGTTTCATTCAGCATGTAGAGGACGCATGTGCAAACAATAAGGTGGTAAATTTGATGAAAGAAGATGGTGACATTCTAGACTTATTACATGAGTCCTTGTTTTCGCTCCATTCCCCCTAAGCATACCCCCACAATACCCATTCCGCTTCAAACAAGGACTCATGATCAAACATACATTATTTTGAGACTAATTTCCGAAAGCCTCGATTGCATGTTTGCTCCATGCCAAAAGCTGGAATCCAGAATGGTTGAGTTAGTAAAAGCCGGAAAACAGCAGTATACTTATTACAATCATTGTAGTTTCGTTCCTTGATTAATTGATTCATATTTGACTGGGGCCGTAATCCAGTTCAATAGACGAAGCGGAGCCCAGGACTGAAGTAGCGAATCTACTAAAACAGCGCGCTTTGCTTTGGCATGGCTTTCCAGCGAAGACATCACGGGACGTTCCATTTAATATCCGTACACCCCGGTCGGAAGATGTAAATCCGAGGGGGTTCAACGCCTGACAAATCCTGAAAATCCGAGGGAGTTGTACACAAAGAACAAAATATCCGATGCCCTCTTTTGAAATCTGGCCTCTGAATCCGAGGGTATACATCGAAAAATAAAGTGGTTACAGCCTTCCGTGAGACTTGTGAATCCGTGGACCAAATAAAAAGGAACCAAAAATCCGAACGGCTAGATATATGAACGGCTAGATGAGTCACTGCATTTCACCATTCCATGCATGAAACCATGAAGCATTGCGGACACCTTTATTTTGAACGAAAGATTTATTCGATACTACTACCATTGTAAACAAATCTGTAAACACCATTGTTTTAGGCACGTGTCCATTGTCTTTTGCAGTTTGCTTCGTGGCTTCACCCAAGCCACCAAAAAGTGACCGTTGAAAATCTACTTATATCCATCAAGCAATCGTAAAAGATATCAATGTTTTGTTTGTTCCTCTGTGAAGTACGGAAATTTATCTTCAAAATAACGCTTTCATTTTTGAAAAAGAGATGAAAAGTCTGTGTGATATTGCCTATCAGAAAACTACAAATTCACCGTTTCGACCGAAATTTGGAGACGGAGCCCCTTTAACTCTCAAATTTTAGAACCTTGGACCATCATGAGGCATCTTATAAAGGCAAGCTGGATCCAAAATCAAGAAACAGTTTTTTAGTGAACAGTGAACTTTCGACTATGACAATGACATACCAACATGAGAACACACAGTGAGCATCTCGCCAGTATAAAGCTTGTCATCTATTTCGGAGAACTTGCTTCAACATTTCGAGCGGAGAAACATTTTAAAAGATAGTAACTTTAACTCTCAAATTTTAGAACCTTGGACCATCATGAGGCAACTTATAAAGGCAAGCTGGATCCAAAATCAAGAAACAGTTTTTTAGTGAACAGTGAACTTTCGACTATGACAATGACATACCAACATGAGAACACACAGTGAGCATCTCGCCAGTATAAAGCTTGTCATCTATTTCGGAGAACTTGCTTCAACATTTCGAGCGGAGAAACATTTTAAAAGATAGTAACTTTAACTCTCAAATTTTAGAACCTTGGACCATCATGAGGCATCTTATAAAGGCAAGCTGGATCCAAAATCAAGAAACAGTTTTTTAGTGAACAGTGAACTTTCGACTATGACAATGACATACCAACATGAGAACACACAGTGAGCATCTCGCCAGTATAAAGCTTGTCATCTATTTCGGAGAACTTGCTTCAACATTTCGAGCGGAGAAACATTTTAAAAGATAGTAACTTTAACTCTCAAATTTTAGAACCTTGGACCATCATGAGGCATCTTATAAAGGCAAGCTGGATCCAAAATCAAGAAACAGTTTTTTAGTGAACAGTGAACTTTCGACTATGACAATGACATACCAACATGAGAACACACAGTGAGCATCTCGCCAGTATAAAGCTTGTCATCTATTTCGGAGAACTTGCTTCAACATTTCGAGCGGAGAAACATTTTAAAAGATAGTAACTTTAACTCTCAAATTTTAGAACCTTGGACCATCATGAGGCATCTTATAAAGGCAAGCTGGATCCAAAATCAAGAAACAGTTTTTTAGTGAACAGTGAACTTTCGACTATGACAATGACATACCAACATGAGAACACACAGTGAGCATCTCGCCAGTATAAAGCTTGTCATCTATTTCGGAGAACTTGCTTCAACATTTCGAGCGGAGAAACATTTTAAAAGATAGTAACTTTAACTCTCAAATTTTAGAACCTTGGACCATCATGAGGCATCTTATAAAGGCAAGCTGGATCCAAAATCAAGAAACAGTTTTTTAGTGAACAGTGAACTTTCGACTATGACAATGACATACCAACATGAGAACACACAGTGAGCATCTCGCCAGTATAAAGCTTGTCATCTATTTCGGAGAACTTGCTTCAACATTTCGAGCGGAGAAACATTTTAAAAGATAGTAACTTTAACTCTCAAATTTTAGAACCTTGGACCATCATGAGGCATCTTATAAAGGCAAGCTGGATCCAAAATCAAGAAACAGTTTTTTAGTGAACAGTGAACTTTCGACTATGACAATGACATACCAACATGAGAACACACAGTGAGCATCTCGCCAGTATAAAGCTTGTCATCTATTTCGGAGAACTTGCTTCNCGTGATGTTATCCCTCCACTGTACTGATGTTAGCCCTCCACCGTACTGAATAGCCTCCACTGTACTGATGCTATCCCTCCACCGTACTGATGTTAGCCCTCCACTGTACTGAATAGCCTCCACCGTACTCAATGCTATCCCCCCACAGTGCTGATGTTACCCCTCCACTGTACTGAACAGCCTCCACTGTACTGAACAGCCTCCACTGTACTGCACAGACATTACCCCGGGTGCTTATGTCACCGATCTTTAAATTGTCTTTTTTGTGTATTTGTGTCAAGGACCAAATAAATTTAGAAGATGATCGTTCTTTTGTTTTTCTCAGATAGAGAGAGAGAGAGAACACGAAATTGCAGCATCAAAAAGTATAATATTATGAGCAACTGTATGTTACGAAATATTGTAGTTATAGGAAAAAAGCTGCATATATCTTGCGATTTCATGAGAAAATTCGAGTCCTACATGATACTAAAGCTTTCCAATTTAAGTGATAAAAATTCAATTTGTTATTCATTTCTTGTGATGTAGGAGGAGTATGCTTTAAATGCAGGTATCTTCTTAAAGTGAGAATTCGTACACATTCAAAGCCATTTGAGGACTACACATTACGTCTAAAATTCACCAAAGGTACCAGTATTTTTCTTACTCACCTGGTATCTATACTTTCCATGATAGCCTGCTCTTGGAACAAATCCTATCTCTGTAGCAGCACCAAGCCATGGTGATGACTTTGTTTTAGATATGGCTACATCTACTGCTGCTGTTGGAAAGGTGCGTATCTCCCTAGTTTAAACTTAAACTCTGACCTGGCAATTCATCTCTTTTCAGTAGACAAAATCATTTGCTAGAAAAAGATTACATAAAAGGTTACTCACTGAATTTCGACATAATTGGTGACAACTTGATTTATACGGGATGGAAATTTTGTAAGATTTGTATTTTATCAAATTTTAGCCGGTGCTTGGGTGAAAATGCTAGCCTTTGATGATGAACTATTTAAATCGCTGACATTTGGTTTGTTAGATGTGTTCGCTGATTGCAGGCATAGAATAAACAATGGCATTGAAGCTATGTTGCTCAATATTTGCCGATCTATTGCCTTTAAAGCCATCCAGTCAACATCCTACTGGAATTTTTTCCTAATGAAGACAGGGTGCAGCCTGAACTATTTACCAAACAGCTTTGCAATTTGCAGTTGTTTACAATGTCAGACACTTTGCTAAATATTGAGCAAACCCATTGTTTCAGTTTAAATGCATTGTTTACACCAATTGTTTTCACACACAATGTAATTGTTTTTCTCAATATTGGGAGGGCAATCGCACCCCCTTGCTCCCCCTAGTGAAGCACATAGGCTCATCCGGATCTCCAATAGGGTAAGGTGGAACATATTAGGTCAGTGTGGGGGTAATGGATTGTTGACAAATTCATGGATTACACTGTTATTGTTCTTTAGCTGACGAAATCAGTTTCTGTTATGAACAAAGACAATTTTATTAATGAAAAAAGGCTGCGAGGTTCCAACCAAGGACACTCTACCTCAGTTTTAGAAGCAAAAAATCAAGTGACTCATTTTGCCCTACTCTGACCCATTTTGTCTTCCTCCGCCCTACTTTAGTAACATTTGATATCAGGAAAGCATAGCTTCCAAATCTTTAAAAAGGTCCGTGTAAAATCCTATGACCTATTTCTTTTAATTGGATGGCTTGAAAGGAACTTTAGTTACTTTGCTATAGTTATACTTTGCTATAGTTCTACCGACTTTTCAGAAATCTTCCATATTTTCAGAATTAGAGGATTTTTCTCCTTCCTTAAAGGGTTTTTGCAAGGTTAAAAGCTTGCATTTGCAAAGAGCAAACAAATATATAAATATCCCATTCAAATCAAAGGTGCACACGCGCCGTGAACAATGGACAGCCAAAGAAACAATGCAGTGTCTGAGTGTTTTCTTTCTTCTATTTATAGACAAGCCTATTTACCATTGCACATTCCCTTTAAGAATTCAAGAAAAATTTTGAAAAAAACTTCAAACTATCGTAATTTCTA
Organism: Aurelia aurita; assembly: GCA_004194415.1. Taxonomy (NCBI): domain Eukaryota; kingdom Metazoa; phylum Cnidaria; class Scyphozoa; order Semaeostomeae; family Ulmaridae; genus Aurelia; species Aurelia aurita. Next base: position 921,465 of record REGM01000073.1, on the reverse strand, counting down.
AACTTTATAATTTTCAAAAAACCCACAATTTATGAATGTCTACAATATGGTATCAAGCACAAGTCTTCCACTTGTCTGGTTTACAATTTAGAAATTTGATGATGTCACATGCTCAAAAGAGTTGAAATATAAAATACGCTGTAGTAATTTCGAAAAATATTCAAGATTTCAGAAAAGTCCAGTGGTAGAATTATAGCAACGTAGCTAAAGTTTCTTTCAAGTCATTCAATTCAAAGAAGTAGGTCATATAATTTTACGCAAACCTTTTAAAGCTTTTTAAAGATTTGGAAGCTATGCTTATCAGGAACGTTCTAAAGCCATTTAATTTTGGGTGCATATCTCTTTCGAAAGGGTGTACAGCTCTGGAATCTTTGAGGTTTCCGACAGATTGTTGAGATTTCAGAAGAACTTTTGCTGTGAATTATATAAAGGCTTCTAAAACGTTTTGTAGCTCTTGATTCAATTGAAGCCTCTCGTTGCCAATATTTCGTTTCAATTTATTCTATATGTATTTAACACAATTTTGTTAGCGACATAATTCAGATGCAGTTCAGATGTTACTGTCGTATTTGTCTTTTTAGGTGGAAATGAATCACCGAAAATGTATAGAAATTCCAAGTGGATGGGGTGTTGATAGTCGTGGAAAAGTATGTTTTATTCATTTTCATTCCCTTTAGGGACGGGTCATTAATACTTGCCGGGGAGGGGGTGGAAGACATTTGCAAATATTTGATGGAATTTTCGTCCCCCCTCTCTGATTTACGCGACAATTTTCGTCCCCCTTCCAACATTGCAGAAAATATTTTCAACCCCCCTCCCAATACATATATAAACTTGTGTATATAGAAACTGAATTACTATGTTTTAATTCCTGAAGAACTAGTTTTTATAAATTATCAGGATTTACTTCAAATTATTTTCATACCCCCTCCTTGAGATGTGCTTTATTTTTCGTCCCCCCTCTCTTTGAGTAGGTAGAATTTTGGTCCCCCCTCCCAGATGTCTTCCACCCCCTCCCCGACAAGTATTAATGACCCGTCCCTTATTAAACATTTGTCAACTTTTCCAAGTCATAGCATGCTAATTATTTAATATTCTTAAAGGATAAAGATTTTTGTAACCGTACAGTACACGGCTGTAGGTGGTAGGTGTTCTCGTCAATTCGAACCCCCTAGCTGCTGCTTTGGGAAGTACCACCACTTATCCCATAATTTATCAATTTCCTCCTTGGTTAAAAGGTTAAAAGTCCTCGAAGAACTTAAAGATTCGAATTAATTTATTTTGCTGCGACCGTCATAATTTTAAAAGTTTTATGCGGTTTTTTTAGACACTTGTTAAGACATTTGTCCAGACCCAATGCTATTAACTTTAGCCTTTGAACCTATTTTGCGTGCAAGTTCGTTTTTAAATAATTGACGATTTTTATCCTGTTCTTACGAAGGAAACACATGATCCTGAAAAGGTATTAAGAGGTGGTGGATTGCTATCTGTTGGAGGTGTCGAGTCTTCAGGTTTGTCCTTGTTTTTAACGCTTACTTCAAATCATAAATATGGTTTATGCTAATCTCTAAACACGGTTTACACTTTAATCATATTGTAAATCTTTACGGACCTCCTGCCTGATGTTGACAAATCACATATCTATAACCTAAATTTAGATAATTCGATGAAACGATTCTCATGTTCAATATGCTATCTTTGATCACTTTGACGAGTAAGATGCTTGCGTTTGGCACACATATAAAACAAAGGAGTGTTTTTAAAACGAACACCAAAAACAAAGATAGAAAACGAAAACCAAGAGCGAAGACCGCAGACGCATAACAAAAACACAAAACGAAAACAAAAAATGAAAAGATAAAACGACAAGACAAAACTTTAAAAACACCCTAAAACCAAGTGCCACGAATGAACAGAATTGTCAAACATGTTGATTGCGGCGGAGCCGCATATCTATTCGAGTTGAATTGAGAACTTGCGGGCAATGTCATAATAAGTTATCTCGATTCCATGTCTCAAAATGAGGCTTCTGCCAACGCTGCATTGCGGTATTGCGGGGGTGAAATGTAAATCTATGTACACAACGTATTGTGATCACACAATCATGAAACGTCAAAGGCATAAAACCTTACTCTCTCTTGTTTTGTGGAATGTGTAGTTGTCTGATTTCAGTTGTGGTCACAAAACAACTTTCCATGGCTGATTGAATTTTCAATTCAAAGTGAACAAAGAATTGCAACGCCAACAGAACCAAAAAGGCCTGTTACTATTAGCCTGCGTGCAGACTCTACAGTGCGGAGGAGGGGAAAGGNATGTCTCAAAATGAGGCTTCTGCCAACGCTGCATTGCGGTATTGCGGGGGTGAAATGTAAATCTATGTACACAACGTATTGTGATCACACAATCATGAAACGTCAAAGGCATAAAACCTTACTCTCTCTTGTTTTGTGGAATGTGTAGTTGTCTGATTTCAGTTGTGGTCACAAAACAACTTTCCATGGCTGATTGAATTTTCAATTCAAAGTGAACAAAGAATTGCAACGCCAACAGAACCAAAAAGGCCTGTTACTATTAGCCTGCGTGCAGACTCTACAGTGCGGAGGAGGGGAAAGGAAAGGAAAAAACGCCGCACTCACTGACTATTGTTATTGCTAGTTTCTAAAATTAGTGTGCGAGTGAAAGAATGCTAACAAGATTTTCACCGCACAGGGGAGGAAAGGCATAAAGAAAAGTGTCACGAATGAAACTTTGCTTAAGCAAAATGCTCTCGTGTGCGCCTAGCTTTAGGCTGTTGTACTGAAACACTGGTCCTTGGTTGAATGCAAATTTAAATTTTAACGATAAATGTTGTTAAATTTTAAACTATCGAAAATTATGATTTCTCATATTCGGATTGATGTAAGGTGACTAATATTTAAGCAATACATTCATAGATGGACTTAAGTAACTCTGTTGCCTTTATCTTGGGACACCCGGTATAATTTATAATAAGTTTGGTTTTTCTAGGTGGCTACAAGGGCTATGGCTTGGCGATGATGGTTGAAATATTTTGTGGAATCCTGTCCGGATCTCTGTATGGACCTAATATTCGCTCATGGCTGAATGCGGGTGGTGAGGACAAACGGGCTGCTAACCTTGTGAGTTATTGTTATTTAATCAATTTATACAGTTAATTCTCTCCAAAGTGGACACCTTCGGAACCAACGGACTGTGTCCCCCTTTTAACAAGAGTTTCGACTTGCAGGGAGAGTTATAATCGAAATCTGTCAATCGAGACGAATTTTGCGTCTGTATTAACAAGATGTCCGCTTTATAGACGTGTCCGCTTAGAGAGAGTTGACTGTACATCAATCAGTAAATCAATCAATCAATCAACCATTTCAATCATTTTGTAAAAGACACTCGAAAATGACATCAACCAAATGCTTTACTTGAAACTCTATGTGTACTGTCAATCAAGTTATTTCCATATCGCATATCGCACGTTTATTAGGACATTGGCAAATTTTAATGAAAGTACATCTTTGTCACATTTGAGAGGCTTGCGATAGCATATTTCTTTGAAACTAAGAGAATAGTTTTATGTGAAAATTTGAATAACAAGGTGTTAAAATCAATTATTATCAGGAGCTACAGCGAGGTACTGTAGATGATATAAACGAGAATTCAAAATATTGTAAACTTTGTTGCACTTTTTAACTCGTGATCTTTATTAATATAATTCTGTCATTTTAGCCCTTCATAATAACCCCCAGGTATTTTAGCATTTTAGTTTACTACTAGCTGATGATATTCATTCTAATTGCTTGTCGTCATTTAAGAGCCAGCATCAATGCAACAGGCCCTGTTCACACTGCTCCGTATTCATATGAAAACGGATAGAAACATATCCATTTTCGCCTTGCGGTCACACTGCTCCACCCTGAAAACGGAGATTTTTGAAAACGCACTTTAAAAACGGAGACTTTTGAAAAAGGAGACTTTTAAAAACGCTAGCAACTACAACAACACAACAAAATACTTAGCACGTGCCAATTTGAAAAAGTTCTCGACATTGCTGACTCACTCGAGGTTAGTCTAATGCTTGGAGAAATCTTTGAAAACTTTGTTAGCAATTTTTCAGCGCTGTAAATGTTGCTCTCGTTTTCACAGTGTTTTCTCTTTTGTCCGGAGCAGTGTGAATGCTTCATCGTTCTTGCGGCGTTTTTGTATTTACCCAAAGGAATGTGAACGGGTAAAACGCATCAAAATGAAAACGGATAAAGGCAAATACGGGGCGGAAACTAACTTTCGTCATCGTTTCGTCTCGCGCAATTTCGAATGATTTGATTGGAAGATAAAATCTGTCATAGAGTGCAAAGGATTTTGGTAAAAATATCCTTGACGCCATCTTTAGTGCAATCATCGATTTCTCCTCTGTTCTCGTAGCCTCAAAAGGGAGCGAAAAACGATAAAAGTACTTGGAGCCCTGTGATTTTACTGTAGGGAATCGAGAAACACCTTTCATAATTACATGATTTTGAAATTTATATTTCCAGGGTCAGTGCTTTGTTGCGATAGATCCGTCCGCGTTTGCTGATGGATTCGAAGATAGAATGTCTGATCTAATGACGCATTGCAGAAATCTAGAACCGGTTTGTATTTGATCTGTAATTTTGGCACTGTAGCTCTGCACATAAACTTTATCACTGTAGATAACAACTTTATCGCGTTCTAGTAAGACTTCTGTAGAAATTTTATGAGAAGATAATCAAAAGAAGCTAATTGCAAAACAGATACTCAAAGGAGGCCAGTTGTAATGCATGCACTCAAAACGTAAAGTTCGTGAAAAGGTAAAGAGGAGATTAATAGTTTGTGTCAGTTGGTTGACAAAGCTTAATCTTAAGTAAATTACTACTAAATCTGAGGTACACCCGGGGGGACACTTTACCAGTTTTTGGTTGGGGACGTGCCATCAAAGCTCCAAAAACATACCCATTCCTTATACCAATTTTTCCAAAATGTATACCCGTCCTTATACCAAATTTTCGAAAAAGGTATACCCGACTTTATACCAAATTTTTCTAAAATGGCCTGTTTATTTGTACTTTATACCAAAATCGTGAAAATCGATACCGTTCCTTATACCAAAATCGTGAAAATCGATACCGTTCCTTATACCAAAATCGTGAAAATCGATACCCTTCCCAATGTCACTTCCCCAGTACCCAAAATATACATAGTGCCCCCCGGGGAGGTACACGCCTGTTCCACATGGTTTTTCAAACATTTTGGACAAATTTACTTTAAAAATTTACCAAAACACTTGTGTGCAGTAGTTTCGGAAGATCAAATTATGGAATATTCTGAAAGATTGATTGTCGATTGATTATTATTGATTATTGATTATTGATTATTGATTATTTTGATTATTGATTATTGATTAAGAAAGATTGATTATTGATTATTTTGTCCGACACAAAATAATCAATGCATGAGTATGCGACCTTATATTATTCTGACACCTCAGGGGGTCCAGGCGTATCCCCTAGCGAGTACCCTAGTTTTCGTTTCTTTGCTTCCCTGTGATCCGGATACACAGGTGTTGTTTTCATAATCCGGATCACAGGGAAGCAAAGAAACAAAAACTAGGGTACTCACTTGGGGACACGCCTGGACCCCCTGTGCTGACACTTGTGACTGTGACAAAATTGACATAATGGATTGCTTATGATTTTTCTTCCATGAACAATAGAATTAAAGCCTTTCTAACGATTTCGATTGTAGAAAGGTATTTTATGGAATTTCGAAGGCATGGAAAATTTGATATTCGGAGGGAAAAATGACATGCAAGACAGATTTTGGCTATGACACTTTTTTTGGGGGCAGTGAAACTTTGAACAATTCAAAGTTTTAGTTTATGATTAAGCTCGTGGTTTCGACGTGTGTTTAATGAATGCGCACATTCCATTTTCTCCGGTGTAACATGGTCTTTGAATCTTTTTAGGCCGAAGGTGAAACAGAAGTTTTGGTCGCAGGCGACCCAGAACGGAAACATATAAAGAAAGTTGAAGAAAATGGTGGAATACACTACCATAGCAATGTGATCTTAGCAATGGTACGTTTTTAACGAGTCTTTTTAAATATTGGAACCGTTTGGAACCATTAGCTGCATACCATATCTTCCAAAGACATTGTCTGTTTCAAAGACATTGTATTTGATCAAATCTTGTTGAGTACTAAATGAAAAACCTGAATTATGATTTCGAAAAAATTAGACATTGGGCATAAATAGTGTAAATAAATAAGAACTTTTTTTTTAATTTGGTGCTTTCAAATGGCTGCAAAGTTGTCCATATGCTAGATGGCTTCCAGATGCAATGAAACTTTTGGAAGTATTTGCGATTTTTTGGAAATTTTAGGAGCTCGTGTTTCGGAGCTCATATCTCGGAGGGTTTACAACCTAAAATAGTGACCAAGCTGTCAATATATAGCTTAAAATATTGGACGTGTGAAAGATAATGTGCAAAATTATATCGGTCGTCGTTGTTGCACAAGAGGCAATCAAACATTGGGACTTTAGGGACACAAGATATTTCATATGGTACACCTTTCACCGGTTAGACACTACTATTTTTGGAAACTGTGCGAAATTTGACGAAAATGGTACCAACTTTTAATTTTACTCATCTTTAAATTTTGTGAAACGATTCGTAAGAGCACTAACGTCTGACTCGCATTAGATGTCAGGTGAGATCTGCGATAACGCAAAATTACTCGTGCAAAATTCCTTAATTGTTTTATTCGCGGATATTTTCGCCTGACATCTAATCTGAGACAGCCTTAATTAAGCCGTGGTCATGCTAGCAAACAAAGTTTCTCGAACATTTCCCCATTTGGGAATTTTGCAAAACATTGCCTGACAAGCAGAATTAAGCAGAAGTTGTTAATTCAAGAACATTTCCTGCCTTTCACCTGCTAAGAATATTTGTCAAGCAGATATTCGCGGCATTGCCAAATGGACAGAAATTTTGCTTGGCAAGCAAATATCAATTGTTTCTCAATAGACGATTACTGAATAGATAGCGTCGGGGGCATTTCATCAAGATGCATTGCGTTCTATAATGGAATCAACAGTGATTCTGTAGAAATTCGATCATTAAAAGCAATGCATCTTGTTAAAATGCCCCTCGATGCCATCTTTTCTAGCCTGTGTCCCAGATGGGACATAGGCTATCTTTTCCGTAATCGTCGATTGCGTCTGCTCTTTTGGCAAGGCTTCAGGCCATTTTAGCGTCTGCACCACTGGGAAATGTTTCCCTTGTAGGAAATGTTTCCCTTGTAGTACACGTAGTCTCCAATTGTATAGCGTTCTGTTCCCGATTCCTGTGGCAAATTTGCTGGTTATCGGCCTTGGCTGACTGAGAATGACCTTGTGTCTGTACCTTGAATATACTTTGTGTCTGTATAAAGTGTATCTTTTCTTTGTAGGATGAAATTGCAGATAAACTCAAAGTGTCCAAAATCAAGACAAAATGAATATCAAAGATTATCAAGTGAGTCAGAACATTTATTGATTATGGCTGCAATAAAAATATATGCTTAGACCAGCTGGGAAAATGATTTTGACGATTGCCAAATTAGAATTTTAGACGCAATAACAAAAAAGGTTACGAACTTTAATGGTAAGGGACCGTTCATTATTTACCGAGGGGTTGGTACCGAAGAGAAATGTTTTCTGGTCCCAAAAATCTTCTTACCCAACTCAAAATGTAACGGAAAAAACATTTATCCAACCTTTTTATGTCAGAAAATTTATTTTACCCAACCCATTTCTCTTCGGTACCAACCCCTCTGTAAATGATGAATGGTCCCTAAGTTTTCCAAAACTCTGTTATAATTCTATCATAGCGTAAAACGCTTCCATAAACTTAAAGACTGATTTTCAGTCAGTGGAATTTTCCAAGCGGGCGGAATTTTACACAATCACAAGTCACTCAACCTTAAATTTCTATTCAATTGCAAAGCGACATTTTCTATCGTAAACAAAAGAATTTCCGATCAAATTACATAGATTTCTGTAACAGTAATCACAATTTGTTAAGAAATTAATCATTTTGCATTAAGATATCCAAATGTTTTTTTTTCTTAAGAGATTTAGGGCGTATTCTTTTGGGCATCTTCTGAAAACGGTAGAGTTGGTAGGAGCCAAAATCCCATTCTTTTGGTGCCATTCTACCGAAAACGGTAGACTTCGCAGACTTCAGATCGTTTTTTATAAAAGCCCATTCTTTTGGTCATTCTGTTTTCGGTAGACTTCCGAGAGATTTTTGACGTATTCTTTTGGGCTCTTCTGAAAACGGTAGACTTCCGAGGCCTCGGAAACCTTCTGTTCCTGAAGCTGGTAGACTTCCGAGAGATCGCAAAGAGCCTTGTTTCGTGAATGAAAAAGTTTGCAAAACATTCGAAAATAGAATTAAATTCTTTTCTATTGGGATTTGCATAACAAAAGTACAGTGCATTGCAATGGCTTCAATTCGCTCGGTGGAGCACTACATTCGGACTCTCTCACTTTCAGAATTCCCATTCTTTTGGGATTTTTCTCTGCGAAGTCTGCCAACTCTACCGTTTTCAGAATATGTATTCTTTTGGCATTTTTCTCTCCGATCTCTACCGTTTTCAGAATGCGCATTCTTTTGGTAACTGACAT
>REGM01000073.1:891905-912694 GCA_004194415.1 Aurelia aurita | reverse complement strand
GTGTTCAGAAGACTTCCGTGACTTGAGATTCCCAAAAGAATACGCCCTTTAATTTGGATTTGAATATTGATAGAAAAGGTGTTAAATTTTGATTGCCTGAAATTTTTAGAATTTAATGATTTTGAATATAATGATGAAACATTGAGAAAAGCAGGCATGCCTTTATTTTCTAAGGCTGAGAAGCTATCTCCCTTAATATCATGAAATAATTATACGGTGACATGGTTGCTTCTTCAGTGCTATGCGAAAATGATCGTCATCCAAAATATATATTTTTATTTTTTATATTTATTTTCCATCATTACTTAGATAAATTGGTTTTAGTTTTTTGTTTGAGTGCCATTGTTAACAGAAGTCATTACAAGAGAGATTGCTTTATTTAGGAGTCAAATTTTATGCCCTGAATCCCATCGGTCATTTTATGCTAACTTACCAGATAGAAAGCCGGCAGAAGCTTTCAGTTTGATAGCGTACATTTGCATGTCAAAAAATTGGGATAGACAATGATTTTGCACTTGCGAGAATAAATTATGCAGTGGAAACCCATATATAAGAACCACAACTTTTAAGAACCTTTTGGCTAAAAGTTGGAAGAAAAATTTTCTGAACTTTATAGAAATTGCATTGAAACTTGAAAGAAAGAAAGATGTCTCAAAGTGTTAGATGCACAAAGCATGTAATTTATATGGTTTTTGCATAGTAATAGACCATCTTGTATGATTAGTATTATATTGTATACCCCAGAATTAAGAACTTTTGCTAGGTTAAGCTCACAAAAGGGCGGTCCTTATATATGCAGGCTTTTACTGTGCTCATGAGCTAAATATATCCTCATTTCATGCAGTATTTCGTAAAGCCCTAGGATACTAAAAAAATATCAAAAAATTTCAAGTCAACATCGCAATATCTGGATTGTTTTTCAAAGAGGCTTACCCTTTGCTGAATTATATTTTTGCCCATAAAAGGATTCTTGTTCATACCCAGAACCAAAATTTTTTTAAAGTTCTCGCAATATTGTGCAATATATGACTAACCCATATTCCATAATATTTGAATCTGTCAACATGTTGGGATAGATCTGTAACGTGTCAACCTCCGCATTTTGATAGATTCCATGTTGCTTGCATAACTTTGGTATGGATTGCAATCTTGCATTTTGCCGATAGAAGTTTTAGATTTCCCTGTTTCAAGTACCGTGTTGACCAAATAAGTTCCTTTTAAGGGTTGAATCGATGGAGGCCACGCCTTCATGATGAAGAATTCCTTCGATGGCACAGCTTTGAAAATTGACTTGGAAAAGTCACAAAAGGGACAAAGTTCTGTAATGAGAGGTTCTATGAAGTCTGATTATTGCATGCTACAGATTTATCAGAAAGCTATCTTGGATGAAGGTGTTATCATATTAACAAAGCTTTCTCCTCATGATTGCAAAAAGTATGCAACTTGTCACAGTCATATCGGGTGGCCTAAAAAAGTGAAATTTTTTGAAAAATTAACAAAGTTTGATTACATTACCAGCAATGAAAGTTTCTTTAACTGCAGTTGTGTTGAGGACCAAATTTGCTTCAGCCACATTGCAAAGTCTTGAAATGACTTATTGTGAATTTGTGTGAATTTGATCTTTTACAATCTACTTGGTTTTGAAGCATATACGAAAATATAAGAAATTATTATCAAGTTGAATTTTTTAGTTTTAATTTAATTGAATTTCCCTGTCATCATTTACATTGATTGCTTGTGTTCTTGACAAGCTCTTATATCATCTGGGACTCGAACTTTCTTATAACATTGGAAGATATTGTTTTTTGGCGAAAAACCACATTTGTAAAATAGTATTGCTCAAAATACGGTTCTTCATTTCGCAATTTCATCATCACTGTCCCAAAGAAATAACGATCATCTATTAAATGCAGCTACACAAAAAGAAAATTTAAACATCGGTAACATAGTCAAATTTTGGTGATTTTTCAAAAAGTTGTACTTTCCTGGTGTATTACTGCTAAGTCAGGCACTAAGAGCCTGTTTTAACATGCCCAGAAAATACAAAACTTGTCCGTCTCTTGGCTTCTTTAGGTCCTAACTTTTTGTCCCTCTTTTTCTAGGAGTTTTCTAGCTGCAAGCGAAGCCTTCTTTTCGTGATTCCAAAAAACTGGGCCAATTGCCAAACTTGTATATCACTGCCATGTCGGTCACTGAGAGCCTGTTTTAGCATGCCCAGAAAATACAAAACTTGTACGTCTCTGGACTTCTTTAAATCCTAGTTTTCTAGCTACAAGCGAAGCCTTCTTTTCGTGATTCCAAAAACTAGGCAAATTGCCAAACTTATATATCACTGCCATGTCGGTCACTGAGAGCCTGTTTTAGCATGCCCAGCAAATACACCGCTTTTACGTCATTTCTTTTCCGTTAAGACTGTATCTGAAATATTCTAAGTACGATTGCAAAGCTTCAGTTTCGTGATTTCAAGAAATTAGGCAACTTGCCACCACACACTGATATACTGTTTCTCAGACAGTCACTATGAGCATGATTTAACATGCCTAGTAGACACGACGCTCGCTTCCCTTTGACTTTCTTTATTACGTAGGCCCCTTAGGCCTAACATTTTTCAGCTGAAATTCCTATCCTTTCATGTTAGCGAATCTTAGTATGTCATAACCACAATAATATATTTCTTTCCACTTTCAGTCCGTCTCTAAGAGCCGGTTTTAACATGCGTATCAAATAGGACACTTGCTTGTCTCTGATCCATGTTAGGCCCCATAGGTCTACCATTTTTTAGTTGACGTTCCTACCCTCTGATGTTGAGCAAAACGTAGCATTTCTTTAGCTTTTCAAATTTAACTTTTCAAATCGTAGCATTTCTTTCTGACGTTCCTACCCTCTGATGTTGAGCAAAACGTAGCATTTCTTTGGAAAATTGCTACAATAATATATTTCTTTTAACGTAGCAAATACGACACTTGCTTGTCTCTGGCTTTCTTCAGGCCCCTTAGGCCCACCTAAGCTGACAGTCCTATCCTTTGATGCTTAGCGATTCTTATCCATTTTTTCGTCAATCCAGTATTGCTCAATCATTTTTTTATTTTAGTCGTCTGTTTGAAGATGAAATAATCCTGAAGCTGAGCTCATGTGACACAACTGCCCTCATTTCGATGTGTAGATTATACCCACCACAGTTTTGCAACACTAAAAGCTTTAATTTAGGCTTACATTTTGAAAGCAGAAAACAGCGTGCTCAGTCGCACAAGGCGATCTTCAAGTATTATTATTATTTCAAGAAACTAAGAATCGACCTCGTATTGAGTTGCTTAAAAGGTTCATATTTTAGAGCAATACCTTCTTAAGGGCCCCTAATCCAACTTTGTGAAATCGTAAATTGATCTGCGGTAAGANGAATAAACCATTTAATGGATCAATCAATCTATCAATTTATCAATGGGAGACATTTTGCATTTGCTTAATTTTAAATGCTGCTTTTGTTGCCACTTTGCTACTACAGTGATTCAATCAGTTATGAAAAGTTCCTTTGTAGCTTCCTATGCAGAGAATGATATGCAAGCTTTTTAATTAAGAGTACTGTAAAAGCTCTATATATCCCCTTTCTCTTTTAAGCCTCCTCTCTAATTTACCACTCTTTCCAAGCGAAATTTCAACATTTCCCACAATTTGCTCAAAACATCCAAGATTTTATGACATAATAGTGTATGAAGGTTTTTTGGATACTTGCTTGTCCGTAAGTTAGTTCAGGAAATCTTTGATTACTTATTTTAATTTCCCTTCACAGATCAACAATGCAGAGCTCCTTGTGAGCAAGAAATCAGGTAAATTCTCATTGGCTGCAGAGTCTGCCAAATTTGCACGAGAACTTGAAGCAAATAACCTTGTCTTCGAGACTTCTAATGGCAAAATTGAGAGACTTTTCCCAAGCAATGCAGAATCTACCCACACCCTCAACATCAAACGTGGTGTCTTGAGCACTCTTCAACTCGGAGAGAAGAATGCAGAAGAAGTTGATGTCAATGGACGATGCAAGGTTTCACTCACAGAAGAAAATGGAATGATGATCAAAACAAAGAACCTGTCAGAATGCACAGAACGCAGTCACAACGAACTTGGATTCCAAACTGCTACTTTGGAGAACAAAGAAATGGTAGGTTTTTGCAAATTCATGATTATCAAATTTTGGTGAAATTCGTTTGGAACAGAACACTTTATTCTAAAGCATATCTGTCTCCCTTATACTTAGTCGTTGTGGTGCCCCAAAGCATTCTTTCTACATATAGGGTACTTGCAAAACAGCTACTTACACCACTTCAGTATGAAGTCTAGTGGATCATAACGCGAAAGCTGATGGAATGTTTTTATTGGTTGTTCATTCTGCTTTTAAATATTCCCTGGTTGTTTATCTTAATCGTCATGATGCGAGCTTTAATTCCGAAGGGGTCCCTCCTTCGAGGAAATACCTTAACTTTATTTAAATATACAGGCTTGAAATCCATGATCTTACTCTTTGTTTGTTTCTTCAACAGCCAATCAAACCCCTGAACTCAACCAGCAGATGTGTGATCAAAACAGAGAACGATAAAATCATTGATGTACAATGCGAAGAGACTCACATTTTCAGGCCATTTTCAGCAGGATTCGAAAAACCATCAGGCGCAATGACCTTTGTTAAACAAAGTATGAGATACCGTGGAGAGAAACGTGGAAGAATTTTGGTTGATTTCCAAACTGGTAAGTTTGTTTATCCTGATTGACTATTTTTGATCGATTGATTGACTGATTGACTGATTGATCAATTGATCGTTTGATGAAAGTGATGAAACATTTCATTATTTTTGTATCGCTTAGTAACTTGTGTACCAAATGAGGTAATTGCTGAGGAGGTCACCGTTCAACTGATCAGATGATCAGATAATTGATTCATTGAGTGATTGGGTGATATGATAGATCATCAGTTAATTGATTCGATAGATAAGCTGAGATGTTTAATAATTTATTGATTGACTGATTCGTTGATACAAATTTGCTAAGTGTACAGGATTTATTTAAAACTGAGACCAAGGATTTGTTTTAATCATGCATTGGGACTTCGTTCTTTGTGAGATGAGAGGACTAGGATTTTATGCTTTTGGCCTGGGACTTCTGACAGTGGAAACAAAAGCAAGGCAAAACATTTTACTTGGATCCCTAGTAATATTTCTTTAATAATGCAATTAATTACCTCTTCAATGATCAGTTTTAGAATACCCCTTTCGAGACCCTTTTTGGAAGGGGACTTGGTAGACTTTACATGCAATTAATTACCTTTTCAAGATCAGTTTTAGAATACCCCTTTCGAGACCCTTTTTGGAAGGGGACTTGGTAGACTTTACATGCAATTAATTACCTTTTCAAGATCAGTTTTAGAATACCCCTTTCGAGACCCTTTTTGGAAGGGGACTTGGTAGACTTTACATGCAATTAATTACCTCTTCAAGATCAGTTTTAGAATACCCCTTTCGAGACCCGTTTTGGAAGGGGACTTGGTAGACTTTACATGCAATTAATTACCTCTTCAAGATCAGTTTTAGAATACCCCTTTCGAGACCCTTTTTGGAAGGGGACTTGGTAGACTTTACATGCAATTAATTACCTCTTCAAGATCAGTTTTAGAATACCCCTTTCGAGACCCTTTTTGGAAGGGGACTTGGTAGACTTTACATGCAATTAATTACCTCTTCAAGATCAGTTTTAGAATACCCCTTTCGAGACCCTTTTTGGAAGGGGACTTGGTAGACTTTAAGCAAACGAATGCTCAATAAACTAATGAATTGAATTGTCCTTCAACATTCGATGGTTTGTGACACTAGTTTTGAACATTTCTCACTCTCTTTAAATGATTCTGTTCCAATTTCGTGAATTTATCATTTTGTTGCACATATTAAAAAGGAGCGTTCTTTTTCGTAGAATCAAAAACTGAAGGTGTTTCCTTGGTCTTCTCTCATGAATCTGAGCAAATGAAACCAGACAACAGCATCGTTGAACGCATTGATAATGTCATGGCAAAACTCGTTGATGTTTCAAGAAAAGACAACTTGGCTGCCAAGCAACAATCTGCTCATGAATTCACCCAATTGGTCACCCTGTTGAGGAAAGTTGACAAGAAGAGAATGACACCTGTCATGGAGAAATATTTCAACTGTGATAAGAGTGGCATGTGCAAACCTGATTCTGATCTCAAAGGAGTCTACAGGTACTATATTTGCCAAATTTTACTATTTGAGAACCTCTTGGAATTCACAAAATGTCTGAGAGAATAATACTTGAAAATTGAATTTGTAAAGCAGTATTCACTTAGGAAAAGCGCTTTAATTTTGATAATAATTTGAGATATCAGAAACCCCACATGGTTGAAATACAGTACAGAACCTAAAGCTTCTTTCACGCCAATCATTGGAACGAAAAGTCCAATATCTATTTTCACAAACACTGGTAAAATTTCAAAGCCTGTTCTGTTATTGACAAAATAATTCCGGTCTTTTATTCTCCTGCTCATACCCTTGATTTAACGTTGAATTGTTCCTTCCACAGACAATACTTCCTCGATGCCTTGACGTACTGTGGAACCCCAACATGCGTCTCAGCTGTACACAGCATCATTGTTGAGGAGGGAATGACTGGTGAAAACATGAACATGTTCCTTCAGGGAATCGCCCTTGTTGCCAAGCCAACCAAGGGAATGATCCGTGATGTCAAGGAGATTGCAACTCTTAAACCCTCACGTCAAGCATTCCTCACCCTTGGAACTCTGATGCACAGATACTGCAGTGCCAACGAAGAACAATGCGCATACAGCAAGTCAAACCCTGTTACCCATGCTGAGCTCTTCCTTGAGGATAAACTCGGAAATGCATGCAATGGACAAGAGAATCTCGACCGTGTTGAAGAAATCTTGATGAGCTTGAAAGCTATTGGAAATGCAGGAAGACCAAGCCGCGCCTGGAAGACTCTTCTCTCATGTGCCAAATCTGCTGCTCACCAGAACATCACAACTGCCGCTCTTGAGGCCCTTAGACGCATGCCATGCAACGCTGAGATGCAAATGAGACTTCATGAAATGCTTGAAAATATGAACATGGACCCAGAGAAGCGAATCCAAACTTACGTTGCTCTGATGAGATGCCCAACTGAAGAAAGTATCAAGAGGATCACAAGCCATCTTGAGAAGGAAGGAAGCAGACAAGTTGGATCTTTCATCTGGTCTCACTTGAAGAATGTCAATGAATCATCTGACCCAAGACATGCAAGGTATGTTCTCTTGCCTTTAGATGTTCTCTTGCCTTTAGTTGTGGGCAAAGGGGCGAACATTTACAAAAAATCTCGTATGATTTTAATGCAAAAATTACTTTGAATTCGAGAGAAATTCCAAAAACTATCAAAAACTGTCTTTATTTGCGCTAAGCTAGTGCGCTGAAATATACAATGGAAAATTTGAAAAAAGAGAATTTTTTGAGGAAATAATAGAAATTGTACATCATATTCGCAAAACAACATTTCACTTGGGGCAGGAGTTTGCAGCTTTTTCACGGTGCTCAGGAAAGATGGAAACTCTTACTATTCGAGTTTCCTCAGCATTGGAAGTGGGGAAGAACTAACTTAGAAAGAGGGAAGATCTAGGCGGTGAATTAAATGTTCAAAGGGCTCTAAGTCATATAATGGGGAAGACAGAACAAGAGAGGTGCTCTATCACATAGAAATAGTATGATTGAAGGAGCTAAAGTGAGAACAAGTTAGAGATTGTGTAGGATAGACGGAGCTTTTGTGATGAGCTAGATATCTATTGGAGCGACTTACTCGCAGAGACTCAGAAGCTACTTTTCAATAAATTTTCCTTGCATTTTGGGATGCTAAAACTTGCAAGATCCCATCATGATAAAAAATTCTTCTTCACAATGTTAAATATGTAATAATTTACTTTGTTTATTTCTTGTAGGACCCAAGAAATTCTTGCTACCGTCCTCAAAGGAAAAGACTTGAAAGAGTTCAACCTCCCAATGACAAGATTCTCCAAAGCTTTCGAAGGCTCCATCTACTCCAAATTCATGAAGTCCGGAGGTTCAGTTGATGGACACCTCATCTACCACCCTGACAGCATCTTGCCCAAGAGTGCTCTCCTCAATGTTACTGCTAACATCTTGGAAGTCCCTGTCAATGTTTTCGAAATGGCTGCAAGAGTTGAAGGAATTGAAACATTGTTGGAAGATCTGTTTGGCGCAGATGGATATTTCCCAGATAACAGCATCGTTAAAATCTTCAACTACACATTCTCATCCGAGGACCGTGAAAGATTGAGACAACGAAGAAGTTATGGAAGTGACAGTATCGATGAGAACATTAAGAATCTTCATGAACAGGTGAGTTTTTATGATGCTTGAAATTTAAAATTTCAAAACCAAATTTAAAGAATTTTGACCAAACTTCACTTTGTTGTAGATTATCTTTCTAAGGCTACTCAGGGTCACTTACCTGTCAGAGTTTATCACAGGGTTTCTTCAGCTCCCTTCTGAGTAACAAAGGAAAAATTTTGAATTCTTGCCATCTATATTAAGAAATTTTTGAAGCGAAGTATTGAGATTTGGTTACATAGCTACACGGTTAAAATAGAACAAGCATTAGAACAAGGAAATGTTAGCCACCAGGAACTGAAACAAGTCATGGATTGTCTTTGAGTATGAAAGGCACAGCTCTTCATATTTATTTTTGAACCCTTAGGGACTGCTCGTTTTCTTGTTGTTGTTCTGAAGCTGAATGTACCCTAAACCTGCTACTTTGTTGAAGTATAAAAGAATGGCTGATTTCACCAAACTAAATTTTTAACTAATTTGCTTTTTCTTTAACAAGATAAAATACTTCGAGCAGCACAATTGTGCGGATTTCTCCAAAATATTACAAGACAAATCCCCCACGTTTTTTATTGACTCCTGTGGTACAAGATTGATTTTTCATACAAACTTTTTCCACCCAAAGGTAAACAAGAAGCGTGTACAACCAAGTGGATCTTTGTCAATGAAAGTCCTTGGACACGAAATGCGTGTTTTCAGTTATGATGATATCTTCTGGGCAGCTGACCAAATCGACAACATGAACGTCATTGATCTCCTCCTCAAAGTTGCAAAGGGTGGCCACAAAACTTTCACAAAGAGTGTCATGTTCTTGGAAATGACTCACTCCGTACCAACTGGACTTGGTCTTCCACTCAAACTCAACCTCAAAGGATCTGCTGTTGGTTCAGTGGAAATTGATGGTAAATTCGATATCAGGAATATGTTTTGGGGACCAAGCTCAATGGAAATCAAAGGATACGTACGACCAAGGTGAGCGAAGTTCATTTTCATGGTCAGACCTCGCATCAGTTAAAGCGTCGTAAATTCGCATAAATTTGTCTATAAGATGAAACATAATGAGATTGCTTTGCATTTTAAAGTTTCTTTCATACAAAAATATTTTGTAATTTTAAAGCATCGACATTTGGAAAACCTGTTGTTAACTTACAGTAGTTTGGCCCACTACTTTAGGCCTTTGTAAAATCTTACTGTCTAAATCCAGAAAAAAATATCAAATTCTGCGCTATGCTTTTGCGAAATGTGAATATAAACATTTTTGCAGCTCAGTCTGTTTTCAATGTTATACAAGATTTGATTAAACAGGAGGACAGTACTTACTTACAGTACTTTGATTTGCCTACAGAGGTGCAGACACTCAGTTTTTCATTCCATGCTTTGAAATGATGGATTCAAAACAAATGAACCATTTATTTTCTACACTCAGTTTTTCATTCCATGCTTTGAAATGATGGATTCAAAACAAATGAACCATTTNCTACTTTAGGCCTTTGTAAAATCTTACTGTTCTAAATCCAGAAAAAAATATCAAATTCTGCGCTATGCTTTGCGAAATGTGAATATAAACATTTTTGCAGCTCAGTCTGTTTTCAATGTTATACAAGATTTGATTAAACAGGAGGACAGTACTTACTTGCAGTACTTTGATTTGCCTACAGAGGTGCATTCAGACACTCAGTTTTTCATTCCATGCTTTGAAATGACGGATTCAAAACAAATGAACCATTTATTTTCTTCTTCAGTGCTGTTGTTGAAGTATCAGGACAAATGGGAGTAAGCACTCACTTCGTCGACACTGGAATCTTCGTCAATTCCTCCATGTTCACATCTTCAATGATCAAAGGCTCAGTCGCTTACAAAGAAGGAAAACTCTTCAAGGTCAATATTGATGCCCCAGAAGAACCAATTGAGATCTTCAATGTCTCGTAAGTATTTATTGATCTATCAAGTATGTTACGAAAATTTGTTGTCAATGTTCTATATATTACAAACATTTTCTGTTGAACCGAAAGTAAAGAGGTTGCACAATGTCTAGATTTTTTGGAATTCTTATTCGAAACTAGAATGTTTCTCTTGTACCAATTGTTCAATTTTAAAGCAAAAAATGCAATAATTGTGTTTCTTGAATCGTGCTACCTGATTGTTGAACGTATCTGAAATTGTAAAAGATGATTATCAAATGAAACTTTTTCTCTCCACCACAACGAAAGTTTGTTTATTATTTATTTTGATAAAGCTCTGTATTGTTGCACGGCTCTAAATTTCAAGTGAACTCCAAAGATATAGCTTTTTCGGTAAAGACACGATCTTCACAAACTACTTCTGCTCAAAATATGGTTTTGAAGCTACACTTTCATTGTTTCTCTCCCGTAGAAAAAACAAAAATTTCTGAACTATATTTGGCAACTGACACAACTGCACAACAGGAAATTGTCAATATCAGTTATGATTTTGGACTTTTTTTAAAAGTTTCAGTTGTCTGGCTCACCCAGCAGTTTACTTTGGTTCCTTTTTCAAACAAGCTTTCCCAGCCTGCATTTAAGTAACTAAACCTTACATTCATCCTTTTTCAGATCAACACCTTTCTTGTTCACCAACGAAGACATGCAAATGATCCAAGGGGCACCAAGAAGGATCAGCCCAGACTTCTGCTTGAACTCAACCACCGTCTTCGGCTTGGGAATCTGCACCAGCATGTCTGTACCAGTAGCATTCAGGGAATACGAGTCACCTTACTTCCCACTCTCTGGCCCAGCACACTATGGAATGAAACTCATCAAGGCAGACCCTAAACTGACCACTTACCAGTTCATGATGTCATTCAATAAGAAAGCAATGTACCAAGGCTACGAGATGATTGGTTCATTCCAATTCGGCACACCAGGTGCGACATACAGCAGAGGAATGACCGGAGTTGTCAAATACCAAGAGACCAACAAAGCAAGAAGGCTGATCATTGGTGAATTCCAAAGCAAGAACTCTGCTGAACTGATGATTCAATACCAAAATGAAACACACAACTTTGAAGTCGACTTCCGCAGCAATCTGTTCACAAGCAAGTCTGTCAACACAAGGTTTATGTTCTTCAACGAGACAAGAGATGGATCTAAACGCATTGGTGTTTTGGCTTCGGCTGCTTATGATTGGTACAAGTTCGAACACGTGACTGACTTCACAAGAAGCGAGGATCTATACAGCCTTCGCAGCAAAACAACATACTATCCTGGTAAATTCGCCCTTGCTCAAATTGGCTATCTACCAAAAGAGAAGGAGATCACAATGAAGTTTGAAGCCAACCAATTCAAACAAGCTGTCAGGATGAATGGTAAATACATCGTTACTAGTGACGAGAAAGGTCTCAACTTCACTGTGCAACACTTCCCAAGCGAACGCAAGTCATCATTCTACGCTGGAATAATCAACTCCGAGGAAATGAAGAGCTTTGTTATGAACACTACATGCCCATGGGGAAGACGTCATCAACTGTCATGGTCATATTACCGTACTGCAATGAGTCGTGCTGTTCGCTTTGAAGCTAGAATCATGAACAGAACCGGATCAATTTTCGCTGACTACAGCTCCGCTAGAGATGGATGGTATGGTGTCGATGTTGGTGCCAATTATGAAGGCATGTTCGCTGGAATTGTTGGCAACATCAACAAAGAATCTGGATTCGACAGAGAAGCATGTTTAACTGCATACTACAACGACAAACGACCAGCTAAGACTTGCCTCTCATTGAAAATGGCATCACCAGATGTGACAAGACTGATGTGGAGCGCAGAAGTATTGAAGAGAGTTGGCCATGTTTCATTTGATTACCAATCTGTTGGTGCAACAAAGGGACTTAGAACCACATTGTCATACAACAACAAGGACCTCATCAAGAACACCATGACATTCACATACAAGAGCTTATGGGAAACCGAACTGAAAACCCACACTGAAGTTGGCAAACGATCAATGGTTGCAAGACTCTTCTCTGAAATCAAAAACTCAAATGTTGTATTCGGTGCTGAGGCGAAAGCATTCAACAAGATGGTAAAATTGCAAGCAACATACTCAACAGTGAGAGATGAAGATGCAACTAACTATGTTATGACTGTTGAAGGATGGGTCAACGAGAAACTGCCAGTCAGCTATGTCGCTGCTTTGAAATATGGAAAACAAGAAATGATGGTGCGATCTGCTTTTAACTTCAAGGATTACCAAGTCATCTCAGCCATGAGCTGGAAGAGAGCACCCAGTGGAAAACGTACTGCAACCAGATATTTTGGAATTGTCAAGAAAAGTTTCGTCATCTTCAGCAGTGATGTGTCGGACACAATCTCTCTTGGTGGTGACATGAAATTCTACAAGAACGAATGGAGATTCACAATCATGAACAAGAACTTCAAATATGGATGGGACTTGATCTTCCAAGACAAGAGCACTGATGGCAAAGCTGTTTACGCAGTCACATTCGGTGTTGATTATGCTCGCAACCGAAGATCAGCAATCACTGGCACATTCTCAAACAGCCAAAAGGCAACCAAGTTTGTCGTTGATTTCATGTATATCCCACAAAGACAAGTTTCTCATGTCTTCAGCTACGACAAGCAAACCAGGCAACTCGATATCTCCATCGAATTCCTCCCAAGAATGTTCGTCAAACTGATGGGAAGACTCGATAAGGCTAATGGCTGGAGGTTCACAACTGATCTCAAATTCACATGGTCTAACTACCAACGTGTTTTGACATGGGTCGCAGCATACGTCAACAGAACAGAGATGCAAGCTTTGAGCTTCAAATTCTTGGCTTTCAACAAAGAGTTCCTGGCTGCCAGTGAGTACAACCCCGCAACAAGGACCACTGTCTTCACCGTCTCTGCTTTCGGAAGAAACGTAAGATTGACTGGATCTTGGATGAAGGATCGTAAGCTGATGAGCCTAAAATTGATAACAGAGAGCATGCAAGGAAACGTTTTCGTCACCAACGAGATCATGGAATCCATTGTTAGTTACAATGAGAAGTATGTCGTCTTTGAATTGAGAAGAAAGAACGCCCACTATTTCAAGACCATCGCTTTCCTCGACAAATCTGCCGGACAAGCTTCATTTGAGTTGTTCGTCTTAGACAAGAGTTTGGTGAAATCAATTGCTGTTCTCAGGAATGGTGTAGCTTCATACGAGATGCTGGTTCGAGGCAAAAGCATGTTCAAGATCCAAGGAGAAGTCAAGAAATCCGAAGATTTGGTCGCTGCTCGTCTGTTCGTTCTTGGAAAGGAAAGATTCCAAGCTGCTGCTAAATACAACAAGGAGAAGAAGACTGCTATTCTTGTTTTGGATGCTTTGAAGAAGAACTTGAATGTTATGTTCGCTGCCAAATGGGATCCAATCAGGAAAGAAGTGACCATCAGTACTGAAGCCATGCAACGCATCTTTGGTGTCGTTGCTCGATTTGACATGTCGCAATATGTTGCAAGCTGGCATTTCTTCTTCCAGAAACACTTGGTTGGAGTGAGCACTTTCTATGATGCAAGAAGCAAGGCTTTGGCTTACAATGTCACCTTGACCCCTAAGCTCTCAGCACAAGTCGTCATGCAAATCCTTCAAGACAGAATCATCGCTGTTACCCTTCAACGCAAGTTTGGCCTCAGAATCGTGAATGAAGCCTCGTTCAAATACGAACTTGGATCAGATGCAAGCAAAATCATCTTCCACTGGAACAAGGAAACAACCAATCAAATCAGAGACATTGTCAAGAACATTGTTGTCCCAACTGTAAAGAAGGCTCTGATGAATGTGACAGAAATTGTAACCAAGATTGGAACATCTGGAAAGAAATTCAGTGTCGAAGCTGTAAAGAACCTCACTTCGCAAGTGTTGAGATTGATCAATGAAGCTGACAAACGATTTGACAACATCGACTTCAATGCTATCAAGGACAAGACAGGCGAAGCCGCTGTAGTTGCAATGAAGAAGACTGCCGAGCTTATCAACAAAGCACTCAAAATGAGCAGCAAGTTGTTGTTCAAGATGCACGAGAAAGTGCCTGAAATGATCGAAAGCGCAAGAATGTATGCCAAGAAGAGTGTTGAGCTGTCCCAGACTGCATTGAAAGAAGCAAAGGTTGTAATGCAGAAAGCAGAGAAAGTTGCACAAATCGCATACGGAATCGCATACGGAATCGCTAAGAACATCACTGAATCTGGGATCCCTGTTGCCAAAACAGCTTTCAAGCTCGCTAAGGAATTCAAGATCCGTGGAAAGACCATGGAACAGATCGTGAAAGATGTCGTCAAAATGAGCGAAAAGTTGGCTAAAGCATGGAAGGAGAATTTGGCTGAGCAAATCACAAAGATCAAGAAAGATGCCATTGTTTACATCCGTAATATCCCTGTGCCATACAGAAAGGAGAAGCTTGGTGAGCTCTTCACTTTGTACATGAACAAACTTCAAGAATTCAGAGCCAACTTCAACATCGAAGAGAAGACCAGAGAATTGACCCGAACGATCATGGAATACAAAATCAAGGGCATGACCATTGCTGAACATGTTAAAGATTTCGAGAAGAGAGCCCGTGAAGTCGAAGCCAAGGTGAAAACAATCTTGAAAGATCTCCCAGAAGATTTGAAAAAGATTGCTATCAAAATGATCGGAGAGACAAGGACCTACATCAAGAAAGCCAAGAAGATTGCCAAGACCGTCAGATCTTTCGTCCAGCCAATTGTGAGATGTCTACAGAAGGTGAAAGCCTCCATCAACAAGCACTTCGGACCATTGGCTACAAAAGCAATTACAGATGCTAAGACAATGGCCAGGACTGAATTCACCAATGTTTACAGACCAACCAGGGAATCGATCATGAAACTTGTTGACATAATCGAAAGATTCATTGCTCCATTCGTGAAACCAATCAGGCCCTTGATCGCAAAGATCAGAGACCAAGTTAAAGCAATTGAAATCTTCGAGAAAGAAATTGGACCCGTTGTCGATATTTACATTAACATGTTGAAGATGAATATGGAAGCTAAATTGATGAAGATCAAGTCATGCTTGTCCACCAAAGTCGATATGATGATCAAAGAAGCCAAGGCCATTGCCAGCATGACCCCTGAACAAATCGTTACCTCAACTGTTGACAAGAGCATGGAACTGAGCAAAGATGCAATCAAATATGTACGAAGCTTGTACAAGAGCAGACAAATGATCATCAAGGAATGGAAGCTTGAAGCTGAGAATGGCTACAAAATGGCCAAGAAAATGTATGCTTTTGCAACCTCGAAGCCAGTTGAAGAAATTATGCATATGGCATTCAAAATGAGTGGTGATGCTGTCATGACAACCCTGAAGGAGCTCGCTAAGACCATCGATCAAATCGCCAACATGGACTTTTCCAAGCCACTTGAAGCTGCATGGAGAGAAATGGATTTGATAAACCATCTTGAGAAGTATGGAATCAACTCAAATATCGCCAAGGCTATCCAACTTGCAAAGAATGTCAATCTGACCGAGTCACTTTTCCGATCAATCGAAGCAACCAGAATGGCCATCATGAAAATTTACTCAGATACTGAAGCAAGATACCAGAGAGTCTACAACATGGCTGAAGGTGTTTACAAATATATCCGATCTATTCCAAAGAAGGAATGGGAAGATTTCTACACCGAAGTTGAGGAATTCGTTTTGAAGAACAAGGGAAATGCTTATGAAATGGCAAAGAAGATCGCTTCATTCACCAAGATGAGACTCATGCAAACAAGAGATATGTTGAAACAGACATACGAGAAATATGTTGAGGAATACGGAAAACCAGTCGTGGTTGTTTACAAAANTCTGACCGAGTCAGTTTTCCGATCAATCGAAGCAACCAGAATGGCCATCATGAAGATTTACTCAGATGCCGAAGCAAGATACCAGAGAGTCTACAACATGGCTGAAGGTGTTTACAAATATATCCGATCTATTCCAAAGAAGGAATGGGAAGATTTTTACACTGAAGTTGAGGAATTCGTTTTGAAGAACAAGGGAAATGCTTATGAAATGGCAAAGAAGATCGCTTCATTCACCAAGATGAGACTCGTGCAAACAAGAGATATGTTGAAACAGACATACGAGAAATATGTTGAGGAATACGGAAAACCAGTCGTGGTTGTTTACAGAATGATCAAGGATCGTGCTATGCTTGTGTATGACGAGAACAAAGATGATTGTGCTATGGTTATGAAAGTCTACAAAGACATTGCAACTGCTGTCATCGAGGCTAAATACGCACAAGCCAAGGCTTACGCAGAGGCTAAGTACAAGATGGCACGAGCCTATGCAGAGGCACGATATGAAATGGTCAGAGCATACACACAAGCCAAGTATGAAGAATACTACACAAAGGCTGTTGCTTTCTACAGGACATATGAAGACAAGACCTGGGAAATGATTGGTCAAGAGATCTATGAAGCTGGAAACAAATACTACAAAATTGGATACGCAAAGGCTGAAATCAAGATCCAGAAGGCACGTGTAATGGCAGACAAGGCTGTAATGATTGCTAAGGAATTCTACGCCAACATGACCAGAATTGCCAAGAAATATGCTGCTGTTGTCAAGACAAGATACGAAAATGAAGTCAGACCAGAGGTTATGAGAATGTATGCGAAGGCAATCAAAATGTACAAGGAAGCAATGATCAAAGCGAAGGAAACAATGAACAAAGCCAAGCAAACGTCAAGGGTTTACTACCAACGTTCAGTTGAATACTACCAAAAGATTCGTGGACAATGCCTGGATATTTATGAAGCCAACAAAGCATTGAGCATCAGACAGCTGTACAAGAAAATCGTTGCCCTCGTTTCCAAGATGATCACTGAACAAACGAGACTCGCAAAGGCTGCTGCTTTGAA
Organism: Aurelia aurita; assembly: GCA_004194415.1. Taxonomy (NCBI): domain Eukaryota; kingdom Metazoa; phylum Cnidaria; class Scyphozoa; order Semaeostomeae; family Ulmaridae; genus Aurelia; species Aurelia aurita. The sequence continues at coordinate 895,428 of REGM01000073.1, read as the reverse complement.
GAAGTATGAGGAGATCCGTACTCAAATCAACACCAAAGTTATTGAGCTCAAACAGAAAGTCATGGAGAAAGTCACGGAGCTTAAGCAGAAAGCAAAGAACATTCACGCTGAAGTGACCCCAATTGTATTGTTTGAGGCTGAAAGCATCTTCAACCAAACTCTCCGTGCTGCTGTTATCATTGCAAACGAAACCGTCAAAGCATACACTCCTCATTTCAACATCGTCAAATCATACACCATTGAGTACTATGGCAAAGGAAAGAAACTTGCTGTGAGGTATTACAAAGATGCTGCTGCCAAGGCTGAAAAATATTACGGTGACATGAAGGTCAAATCATTGGACATGTACAAAAAGGGTATGGTGAAGTTTGATGAACAAGTGAAGAAAATCGTTGAATACATCAAGGAATTGGTACAAAAGATCAAGAATCACCCAAAATACCAACAGATCTTGGAACACAAGTACACAAAACAAACCATCAAGATGTTGAAAGAATTGAAAGCTAAAATGGAACCAAAAATCGCTGAGCTTAAAATGAAGATTGCTGAATTCAGAGCGTACATTGAGCCAAAGATTGCTGAACTCCGTGCCAAGATTGAGCCTAAGATTGCTGAACTTCGCGCCAAGATCGAAGAACTCAAGAGCCACCCCAAGGTTGCTGAAATCAAACAGAAGATCACCGAGTACAGACAGAAATTGGAGGCACTAAAACAACATCGTTACGTCTTGCAAGCAATTGAAACCTTGAAGCAAATGAGAGAAAGTGGTATGTTCACCGTGATGAAACTCAAGGGAAAGATGATGCCTCATGCTATGACTGTCAAGGAAGAAGCAATGAAAATCCCAGACCTTGTTATCATCCATGCTCGCTTATTCAGACGTGACCCTGCAGAATGTGTATGGACAATCGTTGCTAACGTGAAATCTGCCATCACTGGTGTACGAGGCTATGACTGGAAATCTATCGATGCTGCTCAAATTGCCAAGGATCTGATTATTGAGATCACTGATGACCGAACCAAAGAAATGGCTTTTACGTTGAAGAGGAAAGGTATTGAATCCTACGAAAAATGCAAGGCTACTATTGATGCTGCACCAGCATACATCAAGGAAAAGGCGAAGGTTATCAAGGCAAAAGCTATTGAAATCTATAACCAACAACTTGTTGTTATGAAAGGCAAATACAATGACTTCAAAGCCGCATGGAAACGATGCCCACTCAACCCAATTGTCAACCACGAAATCTGGGGTGAACTTGTCGCTGAAGTGAAGAACCACGAGCTTATTGCTTTCGTAAAATCCGTTGCTATTCAGACCAGACACATCTTGAACATCTACAGAACACAGTTTGTGGGCTGTGTAGGACGATATGTTGAGGAAAAGAAAGCTGAGATCAAGCAGAAATATGAGATAACTGTTGCCAAAGTTAACGAATTCCTTGATGAGACCACTTTGGAGGATATCGTCAACAAAGTTGTTGAATCATATGAAATCACAAAGGTCAATATCATCAAGATGAGAAAAATAGTCATGATGCAACTCGAAAAGGCGTATGAAAAGGCCAAGGTACAATACCTCATCTACAAGCAGAAGGCTGAAGTAATCTACAAGAAATACTACGCCAAGGCTGACAAAATGTGGAAGGAGAAATACCCAGTCATCAAACGTAATGTTACCATCCTGTACGAAAAGGCCAAACAAAGAGTTGACAAAATCATCAAGGATGCCATCAAATACAGCAAAGAAATGAAAGTTAAAGTGATGACCAAGTCATTGAAAATGTGGAACGAATCCTTATTAAAGAATATCTTGATCACCCTCAAGGGAATGACCGTCGGAGAGACTGTTGCCGAGATCAGGAAACTGCCACAAAGGACCAGAGAAATGTACATGAAAATGTACGGAAAGGCTTTGAAGATCGCTGAAGCTAAAGTTGCAGAAATGAAGGCCAAATATGATAGATACTTGCGACCACATGTTCTGAGAGTTGAAAGAATCGTGAGAGCTGTTGTCGATGAAGTCAACGCAACTGCAACCTTTGTTTACAGATACTACAACCTTAAAGGTAATATGTTCAGAGCCAGGGACTTCATCAGAAGCAACGTCATCAAGGCTAAGGAATTTGCTGTTGAGAACGCCAAGAAATACAAGGAATTAGTCATCATCAAAGTCAAGACCATTGTTCCCCAGATCCCATCAGCTTTGAGAATGTACGCAAAGAAATTGGCCAAGGCTTCATTGAAATCAGTCCATACTTCAATGGTATATGCTGATAACTTTGATGTGAAACCATACTTGAAGAAAATCTCAATGTTGAAGAAATACATCCCTGATGTCAACAAATACATTATCGTAGACACTGCAGAAAACCAACTTATCTTCAGAATCCCACATTACAGGCCAGTTGAACCAAACTTCTCTTACCAAATCAAGAAAATTGACACCACAGTCAGAAACGCTGCTGCTAAGATCAGAACAGAAACCGTTGAATTAACCAAGAAGATGATTGAATACGCACGAAGCAAGATTGAATTAGCAAGAAACAAGACTGCTGAAATCCGCGAGGACTTTAACACAAGCATGTTGGCTCACTCTGAGCTTGGACGTTACTTCTACAAACGTGCAGTTGATGTGTCATCAAAAGCATGGGACAGATCATTTGCAGTTAGAGCCAGTTTGAACGAAACATTGAGAAACACACTCAAAGATGCTTCAAAATACGCCCAAGAATATTCCGTAATTGCTTTGAAGAAAGGAAAGGAAGTTTCAGTTGCTGTTGTCACATTCGCTAATGACGCCATCGTTGATATCACCTACTCAAATGGATTTGGAGAAGCTTACACCAAGGCAGAGAAATACGCAAAGACCGCCATGGATACAATCAAGTCTGAACTTACCCCTGTCTATGAGATGACCAACGCTTATGCTAGAAAGGTCTACTGGAATTTTGCTCGTCAATACAACAAAATCGTTTACAAGACAAAGCCATACTACTTGCTCGTCAAGACCGCAGCAAAGGAATGGAAAAGTGGTGCTGAATTCAGAACTGCATTCAGAGTGATCGAAGTCCAGTTGAGAAAAGCATACATATCAGCTTCTAAAGCTCTCATTGAGAAACTCGAAGAGATGAAGACCACCGTTGTTAACTCAATCGTTCAAGAAGATTTGAGAATGCTGAAGGAATATTTGAAATCACACAAAACCATCGCTGGTAAATACGCAAAACGTCTTTACAGAGTGTACAAAATTGGCAAAGTCAGACTTGACAGAACAATCAGAAAAGCTAAGTTGATGATGAGAAGACAATGGAAGAAACAACCACTTACACCATTCAGAAGTAAGTTTTTCTAGCATTTTGTACCCTTCAATTTCTCTAATTTGTACCCCTAGGTTCCTTTAGTTCTCAACCCGAAGATTCTTCGAATTTATCTCTCAGTAGCTCTAGAATGCTTTAAATCATAAAAAGAAGGACAATAATCCTTTGGGGGAAATGGAGGAATAATTATAGATGTGAATTTGGAC
>REGM01000073.1:870968-888037 GCA_004194415.1 Aurelia aurita | reverse complement strand
ATTTTCTAGCTACTTAAAGCTAATGTAGGACCACTATGCATTCCGCATCCAGGCATGGGTCCCCTAGTTTAACGTCCCTTCCGAAGGACGGCGAAGTGAGTTGCAGTTCAGTCCCCAGGTCAGGCCTCCGAGGTCACCCATCCGGAGTTTGACCTCACTCGACCGAGCTTAACTTCAGTCATCTGATGAAAACTGTATAAGCCGCTTGGCCACTCACCCCACAATGAAATGAAGTAATCAAATCACACACATAGACTATATATGATTACTGAAAAGCAGTGGCGTTTTCAAAAAGATGATCCTTGAGATTCGCTCAAAAACGCAATAAAATTGGTAGCAAGGGGGGGGGGGGTAGGGGGGTAGGCAGATCTGTCAAGAGATGGTCCTTGAGATCTTGAACAGCAAGGAGACGATGGTTGGGTAAAGGTTTGGTACGGTTAGAAGTTCTTAGGTTTCCAAGAATGCTGGAACGATACTGGGGAAGGCGTTCTGAGACAAACAAGAAGGCGTATCCTCAAAACTTTTCCTGGTGGCTTCGCCCCCAAACCCCCTCATTTCAATACCCCCCAGTTACCTTAGCCTGAACACACCGCTGGCTAGAGGAATCCCTATTTGCCACTACTCTCGAAACAATCTCGGGAAAGTGATTTTAAGAGCCTGTACCCCAACCTCCACAAATAATTCAAATTACAGCAACAATTCCTGTGACAGCAGCATCTTGCAAACGATGCCATTAACCAACTGCACAATTTGATTCTGATAAGTAATTAAAATAGACATTTCCTCGAATATTGAGCGAACAGCGCTGAATCATTTCGTAGTAAAGCTAAGAAAGGTAATTTTGTAATTCGTACTTGATATGCTGGACTGTTTTTTGTTGAATATGAATTATTTTATTTTACTTCTAAAGATCTCTATTCGTTCCTTGGATTGATTTGAAATGATGGGCATCAATTTCTATACAAAGTTTACAAAACGTTCTACCTATTTTGTATTCATTGCAGCCACGTTTATGAAACAAAATATAACTAAAAGGGCGTAGCCCTCATTTTCCGAGCGTCTGAAGGGCGTGGTCACTAAAAATTGTCTGGGGGTTTCGCCCCAAGACCCCCTCACTTCTCAAGTGCTGCGTACGCCCCTGCTGAAAAGAGATGAATGCGTATTATCCAAAGGTTCACAGGATCATTGGCTGCTTTATAAATGAAGTGGACAGATTCCTCATTTAATTCAGTACAAACCTTTTTATAAATTAACTGTGTTCTTCTCAAAGGATTCGGACGCTTTCTTTGAAGGCAAGGGCAGCCCTTTGTCATGTTTTTGTTCATTCTTTAGTAAAAATGATGATATAAAAAATTAAGTTATGCCTTCTAGCAATCATTTCGACCCCCTTGTCTACCCCGATTTTTCAGGGCTCACACCACCCCTGATTGAAGGTGTTGTAGTGCAGTGGTGTAACCCCATGGTTTGCATGTGATGGTTTGAGCCCCACCTCATTACACCAGCATTACGGCAAGGGTTTGCGGGTTCGATTAGCATCAAGTGACTTCAGTAATTCCATCTCTTTCCACTAGATACCACTATTTTGCCTTCACTTTTATATCCTAGAGAGTTGTTGGTGAGGAAGAGAGATCCCTTACTTGGAAAGTACTCTGATTGAAATAAATTCTCTTGTTCTTCAAAAATAGCCTGTGTGCAGACTTTGTTGGTCACTGGGGGGGGGGGGAGGGGAAAGAAATGAACTTCTTTCCCCTCCTCCCCAGTGACCAAAAAGACCAAAAAGTCTGCACACAGACTATCAAAAAAGTGCTTATTTCTTTCAAAGATGCACAGACGGGAACTTGTTCAAATTTTAACAGGGATGTTCAATGTTACATTTGTGGGTTTTAAATTTTGGCCATACAGATGTTCTTTCTTTTGAAAAATTAGTTAATAGTTATTAAAAATTACTATTTTATTTGATGCTGGAAAATCTTTTTGTGGTACAAAACTAAACTTTTTGGATTTTGAGAAAATGGCTGTGGTATATTTTGGTTCATTAGAACATCATTATATCTTTTGGGGTCAAGTAAGGTTGTTACTCTTTTTTTGAGAAGTAAAATCTGCTCAAATGAGCATCAAGTTTCAAGATTTTATCAAGTTCTCCCCTCCTCCATCCCTTGAGTTCAATTTGTCTGTGAGTCTTGTAAGGTCAATCTCATTTTCCAAGACATATTTTGCGAGCACATCCCAGCCAATTTTTTGTACATAGATATACAGTTGGTGACCAAATCCCATCCTTCATCGATTGTCTTTCCTGTTGGTATTCCCAGTCCCAGTTCACAAAGTTCCAGTACCAGCACAAAAATCCCATTCGAGAGTGCCAGTCCCGGGGGGGGGGGGTACATGACGTGTGGATGGACGGGGGTCTGCCGCCCGGTTTTCAGAAAGCCACCCCCTTTTATGATGAATTTTGGTGGAAAAGCACCCATTTTTAGCCATTTTTTGGTGATTTCAGCCAAATCGACCCATGTTTATGGAAAATCTGCCGAAAAATGACCCTTGTTTAGAGAATTTTGGACCCAAAAACCCACTTATATGGGCGGCACATACCCGTACCATCAACATGTTATGTACCCCCCCCCCGGGTGCCAGTCATTTTAGGAAAATCCCAGATCCCATTTTACTCCTTCCTTCAGGATCCTCTTTTCTAACAGAAGGTGTTGTGGCGCAGTGGTGTAATACCGGGGGGGGGGTACACGACTTGTTGGTGATGGACGGGGGTCTGCCGCCCGGTTTTCAGAAAGCCACCCACTTTTATGATGAATTTTGGTGGAAAACTACCCATTTTTAGCAATTTTTTGGCGATTTCAGCCAAACCGACCCATGTTTATGGGAAATCTGCCGAAAAATGACCCTTGTTTAGAGAATTTTGGGCCAAAAACCCACCCATACATAAGCGTACAGGAAGAAAAAATCTAGGGGGGCTGCCTGATGAAAAGTCTATTGTTTACGAAATGTTTTGCCCGACTTACGGCGGATTATTGCCCGAAATAAGCAGATTTTTCTAAATTTTTTGAATGTTGGTGGGCTGCTGCCCCCCAGCACCTCTGGCTCGTACGCTTATGCACCCATATGGGCGGCACATACCCGTACCATCAACATGTTACGTACCCCCCCCCCCCCGGGGTGTAAGCCTCTCACTTTGCAGCCAGAACAGTCAGATAGACAGGCGCTTGGCGCTAAAAAAACGCAACTTCACCTCCACCTAACACCGGCAGCTCCTGAGCTCCCCGGGTGCTGGATGGTGATTGCAAATTGCATCCAATCTTTGCCACTCCACTGGTCCATCAAAATGATTTGAATTCTCACGTACATAACGTTTTAAAATGATCGTCATAAGCATTGTCGCTTGTTTGTCCAAACTTTTTGTTTTCACGTGTCAAGCTGACACGTAGAAAAGAAACAAAGTTTCTAACAACAAGCAAGCAACAATTCTTATTCAGATCTTTTCTTTCGTGCGATTGTATTTCCGCCATTTCCGCACAAAAACACATTTAGATCGATTCAAACATTCTTCTATTCCCTGATGAATTTGAAGACAAAAGACGTTATCAAATTTTCATTATCACAGAAACATTTAACTCAATTTGACCCAGAAAGAGAAATCTGTACACAACAGCAAGACATCAAGTAACTTCGTAGCGAAATCACCGCAAGCTTTGCACATAAATATTTAATTTAAAATCAATGATAATTCATGAGATTTTAGAAAAATTCCTGCTGGTAACCTAACATTTTAAACAGGGTCCGATTTCAAAGTTTAATAGTTTTTATGCTGGTTGCTAAGGACGAACAAAAGGAATCAAGCAACAAACAACAACCACAACAAAGAGGTCATGGCGACGAAATGAAGTGAGCAATACACCAAAATGTCGAATTGAAAACACTCTACTTTGAAAACGATGGAATTTCAATCGCCGTGTGTTTTATGAAAGATTGGACACGCAAAAGAATTTCAAATATGACTGAAAGAAGACCGCCATCCGAACAAGTAAGTATCAGGGCTCTGATTTCTTCACGGCGACCGTCTTCCAGTTTCCTTCCCTCACCAAAATGATCACCTGGCCTAAACTTAAAGCCAAGAAGGTGGGAATTTTTAGTAGCAATTCGACACGCTGGCATCGCCTTCCTTTGCTGACGATTTTCCCGACAAAATAAAAATTTCATTTACAACAAGTAGGGCGAGAATCAAGCAGCTATTGTCTAAAGGGGAATGCTAAAGTTTCATCTAAGTTTCTTGGTGATTTTTGCCTGCCGTTCTTCAAATATTTTATATTTTTCATACAAATTGGAATTCTAAGTTTCAATCATATGAATGGATTTGAATGATGCTTTTTGTAGTTGTCACTGTAAAAGCACCAACAATAAAACATTGATGTTTTGGTTGCACTAATCCGTTGTGGGTTACCCAAGTGCCCTATCATCCCTGGCCTATCATTCACAAAATTCATAATTTTTAAAGATTTTTAATCCCTTACTTATATTCATAATGAGATACTATCTCAATGACATTGTTTGTGGATATTTATACAGTTTCAAGAATTTACACTGTGCATGTTTTAAAATATGTATCTGACCTTCATCTAATTTTGAAAAAGATAATGCAGAAGTCTGATATTCTCGAAACTCAAAGATCATGGCAATGTTTACATAAAGCAAAGATTTTCCTATGAATTTTTAATTTCAAAAACAGAATGCAAAGCATACTCTAAGGCTGCATTAGCACGGGTTTCGTAACTGTTCTCTCAAGTCTGAAATAGACTGGAATGAGCAAGAATGAGCGTGTTTTGACTGCAAAGAACATCACAGAGTAGTTAACAATCACATAAAATTTATTAAAATGAGAAACACAGTTTAAATCACATTTCAGGAAAAACGATTTCACGTGTTTCAGATTTCAAGAAGCTCAAAACTAATAAATTGGAACAAAAATATCCTGGGTGGATTTTTCAAAAAAATAATAAGTGGGGGGAATGGCTATTCTGGACTCAAGAGTAGGTAGAAAACCAAGAAAATCATTTTCTGCATCCTCTATAGAAATTTTATGATTTCTGATTTTATTTTTAGCTGATTGACCTTCACTTGCTTGTTGTACCTATTGAATCATGGCTTGGAAAATATAGTTTGGCATACAACAATGTAGCACTACAATCAACTTCTGCTGGTTTCATCAGGTAATGCAAATAAACAGATTTTTTAGTATTGTCATTTGTGACAATATCATACTGGCCTCTTCTGATATAGCGGGTGGGCNAATAATAAGTGGGGGGAATGGCTATTCTGGACTCAAGAGTAGGTAGAAAACCAAGAAAATCATTTTCTGCATCCTCTATAGAAATTTTATGATTTCTGATTTTATTTTTAGCTGATTGACCTTCACTTGCTTGTTGTACCTATTGAATCATGGCTTGGAAAATATAGTTTGGCATACAACAATGTAGCACTACAATCAACTTCTGCTGGTTTCATCAGGTAATGCAAATAAACAGATTTTTTAGTATTGTCATTTGTGACAATATCATACTGGCCTCTTCTGATATAGCGGGTGGGCCAAAAAAGGTAGCCCCAAGACAAAAGATTTTCTGAAAAATTTTCTGAACGCAAGATCTGATGGTATACCTGCTACGTAAAAATCTGTTCATCATCAGCTGTATTTACAGAGAAATGAGGTTTGAAAAAAGATGGTTGCAAAAGCTGCTGTAATAAAATTACCAATCATCAACGATAACCAACCAACGCATTTTGTGATTTACTGTATCAAATAATTTCTTTGCAAATAACTGTTTTCCTACCATGGATTGGACTTGCGACAAGTCTTCGTTTTCAAGTTTCGGACCACGAAAACGGAGACTTGTCGCAAATCCAACCATGGCACAGTGATCCAAAATGTCAAAATTGTGGAATAAATGCAGAAAAATGAAAGTCGTATAATCAAATATTTAGTATAACAGCTAGAAAGATGAGACATCGGACTATTCGAGAAAGAAAAAAAATGTTCGAATCGGACTTAAGATCACGGAGATATCTCCATTCAAAGTTGCACTAAATTGCGATACATTGTTTACATTACAATTTCCGGTCTTTCGTTCTTAGAATTCTAACAAACATAAAATTTCAAACTACCATATCTCCGTCAATAATAAACCGATTACATTCAAGTTTGTTTTAATTCAAAGATATACATTCTGGCTTTCATATACTGCAAACAAACTTGACAGATCTTATAGTTTTCGTTTCGAATTAAATTGTTTTGAAATATAACTATTTCATGCAAAAATACGATGCGATACGTCTATTTTGAATTTTGATAGTGCAAACAAAAAAAGTGAGGAAAAAAGAGTCAACGAAACCTATTGCAACTTAATGTCCAACTATTTGGTAAGACTTCTACCAAAGATCTCGTTCAGATTCGTTCAGCTTCGAGCATAATAACCTTTTCGCGAAATTAGGCCATAGTTTTGAGAATATCGCTTACTCGTGATAATACGTGATGAATCTTTTCTAACTACATTCTACTGTTCAAAATTACGAAGTTGTGTCTTCAAACATAGCTTTTACAACCCTACAGCTACAATCTGGGAAAGGCTGAGTGAAAAACTAATTAGAAATATAAATAATTATTTGAACTTTGACACTGTAAGGTACTTGTTTTATAAAGCTGAAAGAAGTTTTGAGACAACTTTGAGTGGGTGAAGTAAGTTTCTCAAGAGAGTCGAAGCCTGAACCTATAAAATAAAATATATTCCATTGAAAGAGCTTGTCTACGCGTGAAACGAAGCCTTCTGTCAAGGCAAAATTTGCAGAAGCAGAGAAATCAGAGATTAGTCATATCTGACAAAATTGTGATGGATTACTCATTGAGCCTCCTTCGACAGGTGGAAGCAACACTAACACTCGTCCTGCCGCTGTCCGTTTTTTCAGTGAAGCTAGCAGTGTTGCTATTTTAGTTTAGTTAAAAGCACTGATGAATAAAATAATTATGGCATTTTCTCAGCCAGTTAAATGTTTGTCTGACAGTATCAGAAAGCGTTGACACATCAAAAACAGTCAATGCTGCGAAGCAATGATTCACTTGGTTTCACACTTTCCCTGGGCTTCCGTCAGCCAGTCAGTCCATCAGATGCTCGCCCATAACTGGGAATTGTTTTCATGCTTGCAGGAAAGCCAATAGCAGTCTGGTCTGAAAGTGGGCTGGAGGCATGGAATAAGCACATTCGAAATTTTAGGAGTGGTGCTGCCTGCAGAGCCTGCCAAGCTTCTTGCAATGAGAATGTTCATGATATCTTTGTCAGAATGCTTATTACCTCATCAGTAACAATTTTACTAGCAAGATAGGATTCCTTCAAAGGAAATGCGCCGAAAAGCGAAGTATCATGTGTGCCAACCAAAAAGGAGGCATTCACTCAAGATTTGTATGAATAGTAACTGATTCTGTTAGAATCAAAATGTTCATAGCTCTTTCAAGTTATATTATATAATATCAAATTATCATTAATAAGTATCTATAAGTTGGCGTTGTGCAGCGGAAAAGAGAACTGAACCAGACAGAATACTTTGTTTAACAAGTACAACGTCGTAGTTTTGAACAATAGAATATCTCATCACTTATTAGAAGTAAGTGATATTCTCAAAAACTGGCCTAATTTCGCGAAAAGGTCATCATGCTTGTAGCTGAACGAATCTGAACAAGATCTTTGGTAGAAGTCTTACCAAATAGTTGGACATTAAGTTGCAATAGGTTTCGTAGACTCTTTTTTCTCACTTTTTTTGTTTGCACTATCAAAATTCAAAATAGATGTATTGCATCGTATTTTTGCTTGAAATAGTTATATTTCAAAACAATTCAATTCAAAACGAAAAATATAAGATCTATCAAGTTTGTTTGCCGCATATGAAAGCCAGAATGTATATCTTTGAATAAAAACAAACCTGGATGTAATCGGTTTATCATTGACAGAGATATGGTAGTTTGAAATTGTATGTTTGTTCGAAGTCTACGAACGAAAGACCGGAAATTGTAATGTAAACAATGTATCGCAATTTAGTGCAACTTTAAATGGAGATATCTCCGTAATCTTAAGTCCGATTCGAAATTTTTTTCTTTCTCGAATAGTCCGATTTCTCATCTTTCTAGCTGTTATACTAAAAGTTTGATTATACAATTTTCATATTTTGGTATTTATTCCATGGCCTGGATCACTGTGCATGGATCAGAGTATTTTTAGTATCTAAATTTTTGAAAAAAAATTGATTGAAAAAAAGAAAAAAAGAAAAGAGGAGGAAGGAAAAATGCATCAAAGATTTTCCTGCCTCTTCTTTTCTTTCTTTCTTTCTTTCTTTCTTACTTTCTTTCTTTCTTTCTTTCTTTCTTTCTTTCTTTTTTCAATTATTTTTTTTCAAAAATTTATATACTAAAAATATTCTGATCCAGGGTTTTATTTTCCCAAGTTCTAGTGGCAGCAAGAGGGATTTCTGAATTGATCTTTGTAATGTTAAAGAATTGACTCAAAGTAATTTGCCTTCAGGAATTTATCAATTTCTTTGAACCATTTTATCATTTATCCAAAATAGTTTGTAATGATATTTTTATTGACAGGGTGTGCCCTCATGCTTCGCTGAAAGATCTGCGTGATTTGATTGAAGAGCAGCTTGACCATGATATTGTTCCAGAAGATTATGTGTTTTTAAGGAGTGTTGGAAGATGTCTTGCTATTGTAAGTGTTACTCTATTTTAATTTTTCTTTCAAACTTACCTACTGTATATATCAGCTCTATCCGAATTTAGAAGAAAATGACACCTAACAACTCTCAAACATCGTTATCAAACATCATTATCGCCACATGCTGCACATTTATTTGAATCGTTTTCAAATACAGAACTTCACTGTCTAGCATTGTATAGAAATGTTGTAAAGAAATATTCATTTTTTAGGTCAACCAAAATCAAGAGAAAACACTAAAGGCAAAGCATTTTCTGCCACCAGTGGTAAGCATGCTACTTTTTATAGTACTATCCTTTTTCTGGAAGAATTTTTCTTAAATGGGTAAAGGGAAGCCAGTATAAGTTCAACACTATCAAAGATTTTTGTAGTCCTTATATTTCACTTAGATCAATCATTAGTTATACTGAACTGGGTGAGTAAAAAGCCCTCTGTGATTTAAAAACTGTACCTTTGTAGTCTTTCCAGATTTTACGCTAACTAAATCAGACCTTTTGTTCCAAAAATGTGAGTGATTGCTTTAATTAGAAGGCTAGTCTGCATTTTAGCGGACCAGCTTTCAATATCGGCAAGTTATGTGTTGTAGGGTAAGGGTTAGGTTCATGGTTAGGTTTTTGGAAAAGGAGTTTTAGGGCTAGTTATGGTAAGTTAGTGTTAGTTAGGGTAATCTAGGGTTAGTTAGAGTAAGGTAACGTTTAATTAGGGTTAGTAGGGTATTTGGTCAAATACATTCCTGAGAGATATGACATAAAGCTGGTCCGCTAAAGTGCAGTCGTCCCAATTAGAAACCTTGTAAAATGAGTACAAAGGATGCAAACAATTTCTGCAATTTTCAGCAATGACGAGAGCATATGTTATTGTAGCCTACGCGCAACCTAAGTGCAGCCTCAGCGCAGGCTAGTTTATTGTGGTAGGAGAACTGAATATGGTACACACAAATCAAGTGGCAGAGCTGTCATTCTTATTGAATCACTCACACCTTTAGGTTGTCGCTTTCAATTCTCTGAAGCTGATAAACAATCCCTGTATGTACATAATTTGTGTCTCTCCCCAGGCATTTTCTCCAGAGATTTTCATCTTACAAGGAACTCACGAGTGGATATCTTCATTACGAAAACAAACGAAGAGTTTTGTCATCAGTGGAGATCTTGCGGCAGAAGGTAAGATTTCGATCATTGTTAAAATATTCTAAATGTTATCCAAATATCACAGTGTCTGAATTTTTACATTTTGTGTGATTGCAGAGATATAAACAGATTTTTAAGTGTCCTCCCTTCATTCGTTCTTGGCCGTAACCACCAAAATACAGCTGCCAAATATTTCCTACTTATTTGTAAATCTTTATTTAAATTTGCTCGACTTGAAAATTGCGTTGAATAACGTTGCCAGTTGCTAAATATTTTCTCTGACTCTGGTCACAGCAGATCTTCAGGAAAACTTTGAAAAAGGAGAAACGGCAATAAATGCAGTGCACTAATTTGATATGAACCAATTAACGAGCCGACTAAAGTTTTCGTATGGTCAGCAAAAGGACATCAAGTGTAAACTTATTGTGTTTGGCATGTGACTTTGAAACTTAACGTATTTTACACCTTGATATTGTCTACAGACACATTTGTAGACCAACAGGTAATTCCAAATTGATCCTTCGTTGCAGATGAATATCGACTCCAGAGTGGTAACTACTACCCCAGAGAAATAACTCAAAATACTTATCGGTCAGAACAACAAAGTGAGGAAAATGATGCATATGGCAACCGAGACATTTCTCGCTCAGAAAGTGAAGAATTTCTGGCAAGGTCACCGAGAGAAAACGAACGACGAGATAAGACACCGAGCCAGGCAAGTGATGATAACATGGACCCATCTGAAATGCTTTTAGAGAATGCAAACTCGAAAAAGCCTCGAAAACATCTCAGTGAACAGATTAAGGAGAGGAAACGGACAGGAAAACACTACCCCGATGAAGAAGAGCGAAAACCAATAAATAGCCCCAGGGATTCGAAACCAAAATCAGATACAGTCAATGGAAAAGAAAATAGTCCAACGTCAAGTCATGTGACTTCAAAGAGAGAGACGAAGAACCAAAGATCTACTGAGAGCAATGGGATGAAATCCGGAATAAGGAACAAATCACAAAATGAAGAAATCGCTTCTGCTCGGAGTAAACCCCGGGCTGTACCAGCAATTCAGGTTCTTCATCCTGAAGTCATCAACCATTCCGTGCCCCTAGGGAGATTAGCAACCCCCACTCCTTTACCCTCTGCCAACGTGATTCATAGCACCCTAAGATATGACGAATACGGGCGAGCAAGTGAGAATAAATTTACAAGGGATGGTGATGTCAGAAAGACGTATGCCATGGAAGGTGTGAATAGCATAGCCAAAGACTCGCTTGATTCCGAGGCCGATCGAGATCATATCGAGGCGGAAGAGGATCGAAAGAAGTTGTCAGAGGAGCAAGCAAAAACTGTTGTTGCTGTTGAAATGGAGCGGGATTCTGGTATATCAGAAGAAGATACGAATGAGTAAGATTTTTCTTTTATTTTTGTTTCGTTTTATTTTTACTTTTGTATCGTTTGTTTGTTTTATTTAAAGGTGACCCGAAGTAAAAATTTTTATTGATGCAAATGAATAGCACTGATGAGTTATAGAAAGTAACATTTAAACGCTTTTGATATCTCATCTCACTTTGGAGTTATCCATTGTTTTTAAATTATCAGCTGCTGACGTCATTTTGGTTGCGAATCACCAGGATACTATATAAAAATCTAGCTTTATCACATTTTGGAAAGGTTAGATACAGTTGTAAGAAACTTTGCAGCTGAGCTATATAAATGGAATATAAATTATTAACAAAATAACTTGATGTTTTCGAAAAGGAATGTGCATTGACAAAGCTGTTTTTTAATAGATAGGATGAATAGTGGAACCACAGTCAACCTTGTGTACTTTTTGACCATGGGCAAATAAGATGACGTCGTCAACCAATCCATCAAAATAGTGGATAACTCAAAAATGAGATACCGAGAAATTTTAAATGCTATTTTTTATCATTCAGCAGCTTTATTTATTTGCATAAATAAACAATTTCCTGTCAGGTCACCTGTGATATTTGCACGTTAATTACACAAGTAGATTTGATCAGTTAAATTCTGGAGCTTGTAGCCATCAAAATTCTTAGCCCAGCTGCTGGCGATCGCTGAAAAGTGGCCAAAGATTACAGAGAGCAATCTTCCAGAAGAGAAAACTGCGTTTTTCGTTTATGAAAAGCGTTTCCGCTGCTACCTGTTCGGTCTGGCATTTGCAAGAAACTATAATTAAGAAGGTGTAAGAAAACGAGCTTTGAAATAGTGCCTATGTCATGTTGGACTATCGACTATAGTTTGCAGTTCATCAATTTGATGCAAAGATTGGACCAAGAATAATAAGGCAAATTAAATACCTGTTCTTCCGCACAACGTACAATTTAGTCTGATTACTGTTACGCGCATCTTTTTATGAGAAACCCCTTACAAGAAACTGTGGGCTCAATTTTTCAAAAATTAAGAAACGGTGCTACCTGGATTAAAATAGGTAAGAAACGTTTCTAATTTGGAGCTTTAATTTTTCCAGGTTACTCAAAAATACTTCAGCACTATAGCGGTTTGATAAATGTGCTGACATTGTTTTGATTGTGAATTTCGTTAAGACTTGTTTTAAGATCTTAAAAGGTGCTATGGCAGCCTTTTCAACAAAGATGAATCAATTCCACACTCGGAGAATTAAAAATTTAATAGAATAGTGAGAAACCTTTTGGTGGCAAAAATTTCTTAAAATGAAAGAAAATTGCTACTAGCCTCGGACCCAAGTTTCTTATATAAATAATACATTTTTTTCATTTTTGTAGGAGGGGAGGTGACGTGCGTGAAAATAATCGATACAGGAAAGAGAATTCGCCGAAATCAAGGAAACAAAATCACGACGACATGAAAAGAAACGGCGAGGGCAAAAGAACTGCAGAAGAAAGTGGAGATAGGACTCTTAATTCAGAGACCAAGGATTATGAAGACGGAGAATCAAATGGGAGTGAGGCCAACAGAAATGGGAGCGAGGCCGACAGAAATGGGAGTGAGACCAACAGAAATGGGAGTGAGGCCAACAGAAATGGGAGTGAGACCAACAGGAATAGGAGTGAGACCAACAGGTCTAGTGATGGGGAGACGGATGTACAAAGCCCAAATTCAGGGGTACCAGAGAATGAATCCAATTTGTTGAGCGACAGATCCGATGGACAGAGAGAAGAGCGAGCAGCGAGATCAAGGGCACAAAATTACGAAGATATGAAAAGAAAGGAAGGAGAACGAAAAAGACTAGAAGAGGAGAAGATGAGAATTGAAGAAAAGAAGAAAAATGTTGAAAATGACACAATGGAAATGATGAAACAAATGGAAGAATTNATAGGACTCTTAATTCAGAGACCAAGGATTATGAAGACGGAGAATCAAATGGGAGTGAGGCCAACAGAAATGGGAGCGAGGCCGACAGAAATGGGAGTGAGACCA
This sequence comes from Aurelia aurita, assembly GCA_004194415.1. Taxonomy (NCBI): domain Eukaryota; kingdom Metazoa; phylum Cnidaria; class Scyphozoa; order Semaeostomeae; family Ulmaridae; genus Aurelia; species Aurelia aurita. The sequence goes on along the minus strand of REGM01000073.1, from coordinate 874,734 downwards.
ACAGAAATGGGAGTGAGGCCAACAGAAATGGGAGTGAGACCAACAGGAATAGGAGTGAGACCAACAGGTCTAGTGATGGGGAGACGGATGTACAAAGCCCAAATTCAGGGGTACCAGAGAATGAATCCAATTTGTTGAGCGACAGATCCGATGGACAGAGAGAAGAGCGAGCAGCGAGATCAAGGGCACAAAATTACGAAGATATGAAAAGAAAGGAAGGAGAACGCAAGACTAGAAGAGGAGAAGATGAGAATTGAAGAAAAGAAGAAAAATGTTGAAAATGACACAATGGAAATGATGAAACAAATGGATGAATTATTGAGAAAGAAAAAAGATGAAGATGAAAAACGAAGGCAAGAAGAAGAACAGAGAAAGAAAGAGGAAAAGGAGAATATGCAACGAATCAAAAATGAAGGTTTGTACAGGGTGTCCGAAAAGTCCTCCCGTTTTAAAAATTACCAAAACTCGATTATTAATTCTATCGTTAAAATTTCTTTTTGGTCTGGTGTACCAATGATCCAGTTATCTTTAAACATGATAAGATGTTTCTTCTCCTTACTCAAAGGGTATAAACACTCACGTTGAAAACCTTATTTTCAACCATACTCTTTAAGCGACATTGTAAATCTTGCCTTAGATCCAAAATTTTTACATTTTATTTATCGTTCAAGTCTCCCATGATAGTTTGCATTTCTTTCTGACATTCGTTTCCAAGCTTAATATTTACAAAGAAATTAATCTATTAATTATGTGTGCTGTTTTGCAGGATGCTTCGAAACCAGGCAGCCCTAAAAAGAGCCAAGTTTGCTCATTTTTAAACCAATCAAAAAATTTAACGATACCTAGGAGGATAATTTTTTCCTTGATCTACTCTCCAAAATAAGAATTTGAAGATTGGCCTTCTAATCAAATTTTGTTGTTTTTTTTAACCGGGGGAATTTTTTAGGACAACGGTGTTTTTTTCAACCGGGGGAATTTTTGGGACAACGGTATTTAAAGTTACATGAGCAGATTTAACAATACAATGTGTTGCTTTCCGTTCACAAAGTGATTAGCTTTTGAAAACAAAAATATTCTACGGCCGATTATTCAAGCCGCAAATGTAACCTGTTTGAGATTTTGCGGAACTTATGTGGCTAAGTTACTCAGCTGCATTCCAAGAGAGGTTGTTATGAGTAGACGTTTTTATTTATCAGAAATATACTGCGTAGCAATTCAAGCACTTAGTGCTCAGCTTCTGAATGGGATAAAAAGATCGCCTTGGTAGTTGTTTAGTTTTGACAGATAGCCGTACTACTGAGAAATGGGTATCCTGTTTATCTTCTTTGGTTGTTTCAAATATCTTCTTGTTATCGTTTTCAGCTGCTGAATTGCGAGACAAACTGATAAAGATTAGAGAACAAAGGTCAGTGAATATTGTCAAATCTGTCTTCGTTGGATTACACAGTCTTTAAAAGGAATCTAAGCATATGTAAGCCTTTGATAAAAATAGCCGTACAAAGACAATAGTCCTTGACACGCGCCGAACCATATTTGGGTAACTGTCAACTGATCTAATGTCAACAGGAAATAATGATATCTGATTGGCTACAATTTGATCACAAGTGGCTTGAGCCACTTTTATATGCTTAGATTCCCTTTAAGATTGCATAAAAATATATTTCATATTGAATGAAGAGTCATTGAGTGATTGGGTTCTCAAAATTTACGTAAAAAGAACTCCAAGATAATGTCTGCCTTGGTGCTGGTGATTGATTTTTTAACCTTGTAACATTCATGCTTTGTGTCTTCTTTTTCAGAATCGAGAAGCAAAAGCAAAGAGAAGGCCTAATGAAAAATGCAAGGAACGTGAAATCGAGACTTGTTGCGAAGCGAGGACCGGGTATGTATTTGCAGTTTACTAAAAAGAACGGGAGCAATCAAGGGGACTGGAAAGCATTATAATTTGCTAATTTTTGTTGTTTCTTCAGACAACATCATATGGCAGTCATAATATAACTTGTAACGAGTTTTAGGCCCATTTTTTCGGATTTCAAAGCCAAGGATTTTTCATAAATTCATCTTTCCAATGCTCAGAAAAATAGAGCAAAAGCCACCAGAAACAATTCAGCCTCTCAGCTATCAACCAAACTTTTATTCATTCAAATTAAATTTTCTGCATACAACGAATTTTCAAACGCACGATGTTTTTTTGGCACACCCGGTTTGATAACTTAATCATGCCTGTTTTAAAGTATCTCTGTTTTTTCTCTGTTGTTGTGTCTTGTCATTTTCCATGTTGCTTAGAAGTTTATTCTTATTTTCCCCTATGTTAGAAACAAGTGCATGGGAACGAAAATACCAAGCAGAAAAGCAAAGAAACGCCATTTTGGAAGGAGAACTAGAAAGTCTTAAATCTGAACTGAGTACAAGCCAGAAGAAACTGCTGGATAATTTGGAAAATAAAGGTAAGTTATGATTTTTTTCTTTGCCTATGTTTTGATAACGTGCTAATCAATAGTGTACCAGAATTTAATCTAATTATCAGTATCAGTTTGTAGGAATTTTCAGAGAAGCAGTCAAAAGCGTAAACTTTTAACTCAATTTTCTTTTGTCTTGACATGACATGTGAACTAAAAAGGAGTAGATTTTGTAGCAACTGCCTTTTTTCCTTTCCGTTTACTTGCTAACAACTTCTATTTGTGATTGGAAACAAAGAGATGTCTGTAGCTAATTAGTATATCAGTAAATGTAAACAAACCAAAGCGATTAAGATACCCTGAAATCTAGGTTGCAGACTCGTACTGCATACAAAAACGGGTCGTTAAGAGAAGGCGTTATGAAGCAGAATGAATCTGAACATCTCACACAAGAGTTTTGAGCCAAGCAGTGTGCAAAGCAATTCATTGGACAGGTTCATGACTTCTGTAGATAAAACTCTTGCCCCAGATGTAATTTCAACTTAGATAAGAAAATTTATTTTGTCAAAATCGGTCGTACCGTTCTCATATTACAAGTGATTTTATAAAATTCTTTACTAGCTCTCCTATTAACAATCCTTTTTCGAATGCAGCACGAGCGAGTAAGTCACCTACGTTTAAAGATATGTCAAGCAGCTTAGTTTATTTACATTTTTGACTTGACTAACCAGCCGTAGGAATTCGCTTGTTTTTATCGTTGTGCTGGCAAGTAAACGGACAGCAACTGATACTATTGTTACATAATCTGACTTTGTTTGTTTTCATAAATTGTTTTACTATAGAGCTGTAAAAGTTTGATCCAACAGAACATGCAATAGACCTTATCGTCCAAAATTTGTTTTACCTATTTTAAGTCATGTGACTATACTCTTGGGAAGTTTTAGTATTATTCTACTTTTTGCTGGATCTTTTTCGATTTTTTTTCCAGGATCAACTGGAGCTGAAGAACAAAAATCGCCGCGAACTGCCGTTGGTCCCTCACAATTAGTAAGTACAAATGCTGCATATTACTGTTTAGTTTATGGATACGATTCATGATCTGCGAGAAGTAATCCTATGAATATATAACAGTTTAATTACATCAGATGAGCCAAAAACGTTTTGACATTCTCCAAAATGTACATAATTGATGCACAGATTTCAATGAACTATAAATCATTTTGTAGTACCGGGTGATCCAAAAAAAATTCACGAGCTAGATCATAACCAGCTCTCTGAAATCAAACGTTATTGACAAATGCTTTGTATCACCATTTAATTGAAAGGCTTGGCTATCTTTTGAGATGCTGCATGGTCACTTTAAGCTA
>REGM01000073.1:828657-870835 GCA_004194415.1 Aurelia aurita | reverse complement strand
TTAGGCCCATAAAACGCTGACAAGCTACCAGTGCCTCCTGGCGTTAATTTGGGGATAAGTTGACGCCATTTGTTGCTTTGAACCGTTATGGTTATATTTTCTTGAGCTTTTTAACGGTATTGGGCAGTTTGGTACAAATTTCCCATTTTGGAAACACTCTGTTCCCCAAAGCAAATAGGCAACGGTTTTTGGACGGTTTCCTGAGAGGAGTGGGAAGCAAATTTAGCCAATTTGTTTCCTGATTGGGAAATGATTATTTCAAAATGCCGTGCAGCAGAATCACTCTGGTTCGGTTGCGGGTCTTTCTTTCATCACCAGTTGAATCAGAACAAGCAATGACATATTTTCACTATTGTTGCATTTAAAATAATTCTACCAAACTGCGTTAGAGTTTTACATTGAAAATTTCTGAGCTGAAAATTACTTCTGCTTACTATTGGGTAGCAGTTTTTTTCCCTAAATGGGAACATTTCCAATTCTGAGACATATTTCACATGTTGAACCTTGTGCCAGACTGTTTGTTGGGTCATTCATTTCCATCAAAACATCCTCCCCCCTCTGCTCAAGGCCCTGAACTTGACTCAGTTCAACTACACATGTGAAGATCAACTCAGAGATTCAAAAGTATGCATGCCATACTGCAAGACGGAACCTAATACGTGGAATGTTTTGAGCTTAACAGAATTATGTTTTTCCCAACCCAACTAACTGTTGCTTTATTTGTTAGGAAACTTTAGAAACTACATCATAACTCTTGCACCTAAAACATAAAAAGCAAATTAAATAAACTTTTTGATGCTGCAATGTGGAAGTTTTTCTTCAAAATTAAAAAACCTTTTAGCACTATGGGTTGACCAAAATTTCTTATGAAAAATTTACAAAGAGTTGGAGATTTCTAATATGTAGATTTATCTTTTCTGTGTGATAAGACTCTTCATAATCATTCTTACCATTAGCTATGAAATTAAGAAGAAGACATAAATATTGAAATCAAAATGGAAAGAGAAGATACAAAAGATTCAAGCACATTTTATGATTCCAATGATGATGAGGATCTTGATGGTGATGATGATGATGATGTTGAAACTACTGGCAATGAATTCAATCATATTGAAGAAAATAACAATAAAACAAAGTCAACTTTGAAGTCTTCTCAGAGTTTACCCGAAAAAACAAACAAAGCAGACAAAAATAAGAAGAAGGGAGCAAAGAAGAAAAAAGGAAGAGTTGTTGCAAATCTTGCTGGCACTAAATTTTCAATACGTGAGTTTTTGTACATTTTGCAAATATATTTCATGCAGTTTTAAGCATGATCTGTATATACTGTAAATGTTTAAAAAACTACAACATATTTTTTAAAAGGAACTCTTTATGAGCAACTCAACTCTCAGATCACCAAAATATTAAGAAATTTGAGTACTGGAAAAATACAGTACTTTAAGAAACTTTTTTATTTTGCCTGAAATACAGTACTGCCACTTGTTTGTTGTGACTTTATTACTCCAGAGACTACACTACTTGAGTAATGTATAGACAGAGGCGTGGTTTCATAAAACTGGCAATGAATTGTTCATGAAGGCACATGAAATCCCCCCACAATAAATACAATGTGAATTTGAGAAACTTTCTAAGAAACTGTTAAGAAACTCTCAGTTCTCAAAATCTGATAACTTAAGAAACTTTCAGTAAGTTGGGCCAATTTTTAGTTTTTATGAAAAAATACGTGCACCCTATGTATGTATGTGTAATTTTTTGTACATCCTTTCCAGCTTAAATTCAGATTTTGTGATGTTTCACAATTGTTGTGACATTCACTATCCAGGTTCTTAACACCCTTCACTGGAAATTATTTGAAATTAATTCATAGTTGCAAGAAATTGTGATGACAAAGCAATAGACCATTCCACAGTTGAATGTGAAAGCGCTTACTGTAATGCTATGCATCATGGAATGGTATGGGAGTTTGTTTACATGTGAAAACACTCACTTCAACAACTTGGAAGTTGGATTCGATTTCGAATTTGAAACCCCCATATGCGATCCCAAGATGCAACACAAACAGCGCAACTGCGGAATGGTCCATTGTGAAGCCATCATTCATACCACTTACTGGTTCTATCTCTATATATTCTTAACAAAGTACAGTACTGTATACTGTTTATCTCTTTTGCAGTTAAGAAAGTTTGCAAAGAACTTGGGATGAAAGTCATTGAGGGTGACAATCCGGATTGGTGAGAGATCATATTAGTTTGCTATGCTTTATTATTGCATGATGGCAAACATACTACAGTTCTTTTATAACTTAACATATATATACACTTTTCATTCATAAAAATTTGTAAGAAGTCTTGTGAACTCTTGTGAAACCTTACAATTTGTGGATATCTAAATTATGAAACAATAGTTTTAACTACAGCATCAACCCCCCTTACTATATCTGTATGTTATTATCCCAAACAGGAAGCTGTGTCTAATGCAATTCCTATCAGATTTTCACTTGGCACAAAACGCGAAGATTTAATATGCTGATAAATTAATGATACCTATTTTTTTATACCAAATGCAACGGCAGTACATGGATTTACAATGTCAGTGGTCTTCAGTACAGCCGAAGCTCATGAGGGCCGTGTAAATGCTGGTACTCCCCAATTTCCGGTCCAGACTTCAAATCTATGACCATCTTTTACAACTTCATACTGTATGAACTTTGTTCTTCAGAATGCTTACAGGAATTTGAGAATGTTATAAAATGTTTTCTGTATTTCTTACTTTTTGGACTCCCGATTAGCACATCATACAATGTTGAGTCAAAGTTCATGTTTAGGTTCTCAAATCGTGAATGCATTGTTTTCAGTTTTCTAGTTTTCTTCACATTTCTCATAAAATTTGCTTCTGGATAATTTCAATTTCCTTCATTTCTAGGATGCTGACTTGGAATGATGGAGCAGTAACAATTGACAGAATAGTTGATTTGAAACTTTTTCAGGTAAACTAGAGTAATAACTTTTTAAATATATACCAGGTGAGCCAGAAAAAATCCTACTTTTGAGAATTCATAGCACTAAGGGTACTGGATGGATTGGAATGAATTGAATTCTGCTTGATAGCGGAGAGATTAAAGTATTTTTTGTAATTTTTCTCGTGTTGTTATGAGCACTGAAAATATCCGTAAATTTGACTAAATATGAAAATGTCTTTGTTGCAAAATGCCTGAAAAGGGGCTTTAACCTGTGATCATATCGTAAAGAAACTCCTCGCACAGAACAATAAAGAAAGTACAATTTTTCATGGGTAAGTGATATCATCTGCACATTTATTGCCATGNTTTTAAATGTATACCAGGTGAGCCAGAAAAAATCCTACTTTTGAGAATTCATAGCACTAAGGGTACTGGATGGATTGGAATGAATTGAATTCTGCTTGATAGCGGAGAGATTAAAGTATTTTTTGTAATTTTTCTCGTGTTGTTATGAGCACTGAAAATATCCGTAAATTTGACTAAATATGAAAATGTCTTTGTTGCAAAATGCCTGAAAAGGGGCTTTAACCTGTGATCATATCGTAAAGAAACTCCTCGCACAGAACAATAAAGAAAGTACAATTTTTCATGGGTAAGTGATATCATCTGCACATTTATTGCCATGGGATTGAAAAACATCAGTATTTGAGATGAAATGCCCTTGTGTATTGTTCTGTGCGAGGAGATTCCTTATGATTAATCAATTGTTGTAGGCCCGTTTTCAGGCATTTCGCAACCAAGAATTTTTTGTACAGTCGAATTTACTGATATTTTCAGTGCTCATAAGAGTGCAAGAAATATTACAAAATATTTTAATCTCTTGGCTATCAAGCACAATTCGATTCTTTCAAATATATTCAGTACAGTCGGTGCTATGAATTTTCAAAAGTGGGAATTTTTTCAGGCTCTCCTGGTAGATTTTAGGAAATGTCTCTATGTGTTGAATCTATTCATTCACTTTATTTGAGATAGCCACACTTTCATCTTATGTTTTATCACAAACAAAGTGTGCACAATAAATGCTGGTTAGGTTTTGTGATTTTGTAATGCTAGCTGCTGTAAATGACATATTTGCGAATAGTTTAATTTCAAAAGAAAATTTAACAGATAATCTTAAAATTGTAAACATGCATTATTATACTGGTTGAGGAAAAAATCCCCGTTTAAAAGGCCACTGCTGCTCCCTGGATATCAAAGGTAATTTACTTGGGGAGTACCAGCATTTAAACGGCCCTCGTGAGCTTGGGCTGTACTGAAGACCGCTGACATTGTAAATCCATGTACTGCCCTTGCATATGGTTTAATAAAAATAGGTATCTTTAATTCATCAGCGTATTAAATCTTCGCGTTTTGTGCCAAGTGAAAATCTGATAGGAATTGCATTAGACACAGCTTCCTGTTTGGGATAATAACATAAAGATACAGTATAGTAAGGGGGTCAAGTCTTGCAAGGTGAGGGGGGGGGGGTTGAGCAGAATCAAGCACCTCAACATGCACCTGAAAAATTGTAGGAGCTTGATAAAGTGAGCGCCTAGGTTGATAACATTTTCAACACAGTGACAGTGGATGTACTTGTCACTGTAACGATTCTGCTTATATTTGACCTGTTCTTGTCTTTCCTTGCTGTCTTTTTTGTTGTGTTGTATGTATATTAGCAATAATTTCAGGGATTAACTTTTTTTCCAGGTGCTCAATGAAGCACCTTGAATTCTTAAGGTGCTCTAATTGTCAAGCACCTGTATTTTTTTCCTCACAAGGCCTGAAGGGGGTCCAACATTCATGTGAATTTACCATTTGCTATGCGATATTATTTCCGCGAAAGGAACTTTTTTCATAGGAAAGGAATTTTAGTCATCAATATTGTTTATCTCTTTCAGAAAATAAACCACTTTCCAGGAATGGGTGAAATTTGTAGAAAGGACACTTTGGCAAGGAATATGTCTAAGTAAGCCTTTGGAAAAAAATTATATTCATTTGTTTTACATTTCAAAGTCAGTTTCCTTATTTTCATAATGCTTTGACAAGAAATATTGAAATTTTAGGAGCAAAAAAATGAGATGATTTAATCAAGGATTTCGCTACGTGATTGTTGATATCAGAAAGCTTTTCAGACCTTGGCTACTTAACAAAGTTTCGGTAATATAAAGCAAATTATTAGACTTAACGATCTGGCTTGGCAACTTATGGTCATTTTGCAATACCTAATAGTAATCCAAGAATACTGCAGCAAAGCCATTTTCATGACATGCAAACAACTGTTAGTTAGCAACTTCTTTAATAACTTTCTAGTTTACTTAAATATGATGTCTTTTCAATTGCTTCTTTGCTTCACAATATTCTTTACATTCAGAATGATTTCCGTTTTATTTTCAGAATGCAGAAGGAGTGTCCAGAAGAGTTTAACTTTGTCCCACATACTTGGAATTTTCCTGGAGAGTATCCTTGCTCTTTTATTTTTCATCCCGTCACCTTAATTACACCTTTTTTATTATTATTCTCATTCATAATATTGACCTACCCATGATGGAATAATTTCCAGGTAATTGCGTTATGTTAAACCTAGCCTGGGATCTCTTTAGCGTAGAGAGAAAACGGTTTGGAGAAGAGAAGTTGGGGACGCGATGAACAAAGATCATGTTTCCTGAGAGACCTAAGTCAAGGTCTCAAGCGGTGATTGGTTGCTGCTAATTTATTTATTTTTTCTTTATTCATTAAAACAAACTCTTTTTAAAAACAACAATATTAATAAAGTACGTGCCATCCATAGCGGGAAAGGACTTATTGTCAGTAATTTCCCACTATGTATGACATTTACAATTCAACAATAAGCCATTCCAACCATTCATAGTCATAAGAATAGCGGGAAAGGACTTATTGTCAGTGACTTCCCACTATGTATGACATTTAGAATTCAACAATAAACCATTCCAACCATAGTCATAAGAGGGAGACAGCCCGGAAGCAAACAACTAGCCATTGTTTTCGGTGATTGCATGCACTAATTTATCCATATAGTAACAGTCGTCTGCTCTTGTAATTCGTCGCTCGTCGGATGAAATTTAAAAGCTTGAATTTATTCATGGCACAATTTTGCATTGTCCTTAATTCCAAATCAGATACACAGCTTTTCAATCATACTTGCGAGATTTAAAGAAGAAGAAAAAGCACCGAACTTTTATTATCAAACCTGCAAGTGGTGCCATGGGAAATGGGTATGTTACATCAATGCAGAAGATCTCATTTTTCATTTTAACTTTTTTATCCATGGTAATCCACTCGATATTTAAATACTGTTTTACAGGGAGCCATGCCAAAATAATAATTTGATACTAACTAAATATGTAATATAGACCTATTTACAATATTCATCGATTAAAAAAGAAAGAAAAACGAGTTGAGTCATAATTGGGCTTTAAATTTCTTCGAAATGCGTAGAGGGAAGATGACGCTTTGACACCACTATCTGGGTCATTCCAGAGCTTGGCCCCTCTGTAGGCAAAGGATTTCTGACCAGTTGAAGTTTTCAGCAGAGGTAACAAATCTACATTGGCTCCCCTCTCTAATTTGCCCCATTTCCAATCTGAAATTCTAATTGATGACTGTCTAGCAGGTAAAACAATAACCAGCCTTTTGCTGACGCCCAAAGAAAGCTTCAAACCAAATCTGATCTTCCGATCACATTTATAACACCTTAATGCAAGGGCGCCTACCTGTTTTCGTGACATAGTACACAGAGCAATTGCTGTATTGTAGTCGTTTTATCCAAACCGGAAGACGTAAGATGACGTAAGATAGTTTTGTGGATTCAGATTCAGGTGTTTATGTAATACGATATCAACTGTTATAAGAGATGACCACAGGGAACCATACAGCGCGATTTTTGATTGGTAGAAATTGAAAATCCTGGACAAAAGTTATGAGACGCTAGAAATTGAAAATCACTGTAAGGAAAGAAAATAGTTAATAAGTTTTAAATAACTTTTAAGAAAGAAAGAAATAAGTTTTCTTATGCTATACACGGATTAACAGAACAGCAATTGCTCCGTGTACTATATCACGAAAACAGGACTGCGAATAAACCCAATTCATACAAGGTAGGTGCCCTTGCTTAATGTTGAGGTGATACCTTAGCTTGGTCTGTAACTCTAAAGTAGACTTTCCTCGATTGATTAAAGGAAGAATCTTTGAAACCAGCCCATCAGATTAGTTGCTGCAATCCTGTATAAGGTGCCACTTTTAATGACCCACACGGTATTTTCAGTCCTTTTAAGGCCTAGCAGGTAATTCTGAATCGATGCCCATGATGTATTACTTTAACAAAATTATTCTTTTATAGGATAAGATTGACTCGAAGTGCAGATAAGCTCTTACCTCATACACAGGACAACATCATCGTTCAGGAATATATCGAAAAGGTATCTCATTATGAATGGTTACGTTACAACTTCGTCCATGTATTTAGGCACCCGTGGGCTACAATCCTGGACGAAAGTTATGAGACTGCAAATCGATTTGACCCTTTCCCAAGTTCAAAGTCCCCCTGCATTCGAGAATCATTGTAGAACAACATTGATACGGGGGAGAGGGGGTTTGCAAAATTATTATCCCAATTATTGTTCACAATACAATTCAACAGTTAAAAACGATACTAGTCTCCTAACCTTTTGTCCAGGATTGTAGCTTCACTGGCTCTGTCAAGTTTACTTAGGTGCAAGTATCGTTATAATGTTTACGGTCCATATGCTGTTTTCATGGGCCTTTTTCGTTCTCTGAACAGGACTGCATCACCTTGAATAAGCTCATTTTTGCAAGGAAAATACTGTCTTATAGCCAGCACAATATTTTAAAATAATATTTATTCATTTTTGCTTCTTCTCTATCCTAGCCTCTACTAATGGATAATTTCAAGTTCGATTTGAGAATATATGTTTTGGTGACGTCATGTGATCCACTCAGATTGTTCATTTATAATGATGGGCTGGTAAGTTGTTATCTGCTGTAATCTCTCTTAAAAATCCTTGAAATCGTTTCATGAAATTCTAAAGAAACCTTGAAATAATTCTTTAAACTACCAGTAGCTACCAGGTGCGCCAAAAATAGTTTAGGCATTTGACAATTTGTGGTACCGAGAGTACTGGATAGATTGGAATGAATCTACTTCTGCTTGTTACCACCCTCTTTTACTTGTTATTGCCTCTGCTTCTTAGCCCAATTTCGATTTTTACAAAAACTCTGTAAAATGCGTCAAAAAGGGCCCATCAAATCGTTAAGAATCTCCTCACATAGAACGATATGCAAGTACATTTCACCTTCCGCAAGAGTCAAGATATCCAACTTTAAAGCCTGGTTTTAACTTGGTGGTTTTGGTCTTTGGATTCTTGGGTTGTTGGGTTGTTTGAGTCGTTGTATTCGTTAAGCCTGGTTTCCACTTGGTCGTATGGGTCATTTGAGTCATTTGGGTCGCTAGGATGGCTGAAAAACGTAGGTCGTTTGCATCTATCTCCTTCACAATTCAACCCCTTTTCTTAAAAAAAAACGCGTTTATCTCCTCCGCAACATCGACGACTGGGAACCAGGCTGGGTCGTTTGAGTTTTTGTCATTTTCACAACGACCCAAAGGACCCGAACGACTATGTGGAAACCGGGCTTAAAGAAAGAATGCAGTCGTAAACTTTACTACTTTCTTAAAGATTGATTTCTTAACTCATGAGGGAGATGAAACTTACTTTAGTATTGTTCTGTGTGAGAAGATTTTCATGATTTGATTAATATTCTTCTTTTATTTTATTTTATTTTATTTTTTACTTCTTTCTCCTGTAGGTTAGAATGGGCACTGTTGAATATTCTGCACCATCTGATGCCAATATTGTGAGTATAGATATCAAACAGGGTGGACGGAAAGTTTCTGACTCCTACCCTTGGCAAACGAAATGATGGGCAGCAGTAGAAAAGAAACAAACGAAATCGGTCTATTCGATACTAAATTTAAAGCCTCGTGAAGTCAGTGGTGTAAAAATAATACATAATTTTGACATTGTTTCATTGTTAGGTAACAATGGTCGTAAACATAACTCAGCTTAGGTTATAGATTCTCAAACTTTGAAGACTGATATTTTGTTGAATGAGAATTTTATTCAAAAGACTCTGTAAACGACCTTTATGTCATCCATAGATAATAGACATTTTGGCTATTCTAGAAAAGAGTCTTAGAGCGAGCGATATTTTCAAACATTTTTATACAAAATATTCGATTGAGTGGCGTTATAGCTTCCATCACTGTTGTGCAAATTGGAAAATTCCACATATTTCTATAAAATGTATAAAAATATCGTTCAATCCAGACTCTTTTGTAGAATAGCTAAAAGAGAAAATTTAATATCCACTGCAACAATCATTTTTATAGATTTGATGCCTATGCTTGACCCTGCTAAATATTTTGTATTGTCTCTTTTATACAGAGTTGCCAGTATATGCACCTGACGAATTATTCCGTAAATAAATATAACGATGCTTTTGTCAAGACTTCTGAAGCTGAACAGGGCTCTAAAAGGTAAATAGAGCAAGTCATGTACAGATGAATGTTGGATTTCACAGCATAAGGCTCAAATCTTTCAAATCTTTAAACAGGTGGGTGTAAAATTCTATTACATTTTTCTTTGAACTGAATGGCTTGAAAAGAACTTAGGGTAATTTGCTGTAAATTTGCCTTTGAGATTTCTTGATATCTTGATTATTTTCAAAATGGTGGGGTTTTTATTTTTGTTGAAAGAATTAATGGGAAATTTTGAAAAAATTAAAATCATCATAAATCCTACATCAATAGAGGAAAAATGATACAATCTTCAAGAAAACCTAGTTTACGAAGGTCTACACTATTGTGTCAGCAGAAAATTGTCGCTCTTCTTGTTTAGGATTTAGAAATATGATGACGTCACAGCCTCAAATATAATGAATGCTGCCATTTTGAAACTAATCAAGATATCAAAAAATTTCCACAACTGATTTACAGCAAAGTACCCNAAAATGTAATAGAATTTGACACCCATCTTTTTAAAGATTTGAGCCCTATGCTGGATTTCAAAAAATCTTCGGCTTTGGATACACGATTTTTATATCAAACCTGGTACTGAGAGTTTAATAAAGCTTTCATATTTGACTTCTAAAAGTTTCTAATAATAGGTTCAAAAGTACTCATGGTTTCTTTAATAAGTACCTCTTTAATAATTCTTTACTACTCGTAGTTTCGTATTGTTTTGGTGATGTGAGAGTTTGGTTTCTTATAAAGAAATTTTGCAAAGAAGAAGTCCATTATTTAAGCTAATCATCACATGTAGCACCAGACGTACACAATATGCTCGTTTTCGTCATGCAAGACTTGCTCGTTTTCACTTTCCGACTGTCCAAAGATTTTGCTTTATATATATATCTTTTAGGACTTTGAAGTATTTGTTCGAGTGGCTGAAATCTCAAGATAAAAATCCAGATATTGTTTGGGCAAATATTCAGGTTAATATTTTTATTTTTAGATATCTGTAGATTTCGTTGTTAAATTACATTTTGATGCCTGGAAATACAGCATTTCTTTAAGGTAGAGGTCACAAACCTTGCTTCTATGGACTGCTTAGCTGTTTTCTTAGAAAAAAAAATGCGAATATCTTGTCAGGGACATTGTATTTACCAGTTGAGCAAAGAAAAGTTGCATCTTTTGGACGGTTGTAAAATCTGATCTAATAAACTGATTTCAAAGACTGATGCCCAAGTTCATCGATGAAAGTTTCACTTAGAGCTAGAGACTGAGGCTATTCCTGAGGCTTAAGAAACCTTTAAAATTGAGATTATATTCCACTCATTTTTACGACACTTAAATGCTGACATAATTACCCAATCTTTGTATCTAAAATGTAAGCTAGACTGTCTTTGATAAATTACAGCAATAAGTTTTGAAAACAATCCCTTAGATCAGCTTTTGCAATCTTCCAAGAATTTGCAATTTTTTCAATCATTCGGTATTTTTTTCTTGTAACATTATCTCATTCTCTGACTTTGTTCTAAACTGCTTTCATTTCTTCAACAGGACGTTGTAGTGAAGACCCTTCTGGTTGCCGAGCCGCACGTCTACCGCGCGTATCATGTTTGCAGACCGAGTGATCCTGCGGGCAGTGAGAGCGTCTGTTTTGAAATTCTTGGATTTGATATTCTACTGGACAGAAAATTGAAGGCATGGGTTTTAGAGGTACATTCGCTTTTTATTTTGACATTTTTTTGTTCGATAAAACTACACAACCTAAGCAGTCTAATTCTTCAGTCAGGTTATGGTTGGTAATTATTGTAAACATCTCTTCGCACCCTGTAATTCACAATCCCCTTCCACATAAAGGTCTTGGAATCTGTGCAAATCAGGTCTAAAGATCCATTCTTTGCAGACAAGAAATATTTGTTCACACTTATTGCCCATTCTATTTACCATGTGGCAATTTGATGGACTCTTGTTCTCTAATTTCAAACAAATGCTCTATGTTGTTGTCTAACTCCAAAATTCGATCGAAACGATGATTTTGCAGTTTTTTAGTAGGCAATATCACACAGACTTGTCATCTATTTTTCAAAATCAAAGCATTATTTTGAAGATAAATCCTTGTACTTCATATTGGTACAAACCAAACATTCATATCTTTTACGATTGCTCAGATATAAATGGATTTTCAACGGTCACTTTTTGGTGGCTGGTGTGAAGCCACCAAACAAACTGCAAAAGACAATGGACCCGTGCCTAAAACAATAGTGTTTACAGATTTGTTTACACTATGGAGACGAAGCTCTTTTAAGTCAACGTTACGAAAGTTGTCTTTATTCTTGTTTCTTCTCCTGCAGATCTGATCTGACTCTTTGCTGTAATAAGAGTCAGACAAAAAATTCAGGAAATGATTTCGCAAATGATTTTGTGCCAAATTTTGCAGGATTGTCCATTTTGTTGGAATTGATATTATTGCAAGGAAAGAATGAATGACTAATCCAGAATGAGATTGTTTTAGCACAGTAATGTAAGGGCTTTTTGTGAGACATTTCTCTATTTCAAGACAATCTTCATCAGTCTTGCTAGATTCTGGTAATGATTTCTACCTCGATAATTTTTCATGAGATGATGCAGTTATTTTTTCTATTTTTCTTTCTCCTTGATTTGCCTGTACTTTATCCATGGATTTTTTACTCTCCATATTTTAAGATGTATGCACAGTGAGTGCTTGAATTGTTTTTGTTAATAGGTCTTTGTTTTCGTTTATGACAGGTCAACAGAGCTCCTAGCTTTGGTACAGATCAACCGCTTGACTACGCCATAAAAAGGGGCATGTTGAGAAATGCATTCAAATTACTCAATATCAGGTTTGAAGTGTTATTAATATATCGATGTCTTGTTGGATACTATGTCATTTTAAAGACACCATGACATTGGTAAAAAATGTCTGATTTCTGATACTACAGTCTGTTCATTCAACATTCATCATTCATCATTCTCACAGAAAAGTCTCAGTTCTTGGTCTGATTAACCATCATTTAGCGCGCAAAAAGGTTCTACTGCATGCCATTTTTATTCAAATTTAGGTAAAAGAAGTTTTTAGGAATGTTCTGTGATACACAATTTTCTTTTGTGATCTGAAAGACAGCTCAAAAGGGGGGCCACAAGAAAAGTGTTCACTAGAACCGCACCGACGTGAAACACGCGGGAAAATTAGTTCTGCGTGGTAAGTGAACCAAGTTTCTAAATTTATCCATAAGTTGAGTGAACAAACTGTACTTTGCTTTGGAAGATGGATTGATCCTCGTAATTATGTTGACGAAAAATGCCGCCAATGCCTTGCCTTATCCTACCTATACCAGGTCAATAAAAATGCACGACCAATTAAAAATCGATAGCTCAAAGATTATTTCGGCATTAAGAGCCTCGCAATAAGTTTCGAACATTGTTACTGTATTTGCAGCAAGCCCATATGACAAAAATGTTTGGCGAATGATCTATATTTCAGTTGACCCCTCCTTGTTTCGAAAGTGCTTTCGGTCCTCCGATCGACCTCCGAAAATCAACCCACTAAGATTTTTCAAATAGGTAGTTCATTTTTTACTTACCGGTATGTTCCAGCAAACAGAAATGAAGGAATAGACTCTATCTGAAAGATTGAAAGACTGGGTCGGATAACTTGATTTGCGGACTTCAGGTAGTTAGCTGAGGTTTGTAGAAAGTTTTTATTTTAATATTTAATTTAGATCATTTTGTTTTGGTGTGTTAGGTTGAGTGATAAGCGAAAAGGAATTGCTCAAGAGAAACGAGAAGCACGTAAAAGATTACTCAAACCAGTGAAAAGAAATGACGACGTATATGTGAGTTTCCTTGTCTTCTTTTGAACTTTGAAGTTTATTTTTAGTGACGGGTGTATTTTAGTTTGGGAGGGAAAGGGACAAGCGAAAACAAGAACGAGACCTAAAATCAAACTCTACTGCTCATAGACGTGTAGATACAGCAAACTTTCAGTCGTTCTAATTTCGACTTAATGAAATCGAGTCTTTCCACAGTTTATCAGAATTCGAAGAATTTGCAGTCTTGTTGCTGATTACCGCAAACGTGCATCTAAATTTCGTGTCTACTTTGCTTCCTTTCAAAAATACCAGTGCTAGAAAGAGATAATGCGTTCTTTTTCAAGAGTCTAGGATCAATTTGAAGTGAAGACTAGATCGAGACGACGTCACGTGCCAAGATACAGTTAAAAATTTGGGTTGCTGTATGAATGAAAAGGCCTATAAACGTGATAAAAAATTTGCTAGCTTTGCCAGGTGTTTATCTGGTAGCCTCACTGCATAAGACCCTCAAATTACGCTCATCTCGTTTAATTGAATTGCTGTTGTTGTTGTCACTGCAGTGATAACACTGTAGTTGTAGCGTTATCAGTCCAGGCAAAGAGTGAAACTACGACAAGTATTGAGTCTATTTATCTGGTTGCTTTGCAGTCGTTTAGTATCTTCTTTGACATCTTCGCAAAGCAACTACGTTAGTTTCCTAGTTTAGGCCCATTATGCCATTAGCGTTAATTAGCTACCAGCTAGACTAGAAGCCAACCTTACATGATAATTTATTATAATAATTATTATTATTACCTCGCTCTACTCTGTTGGCAAAATTAAGGAAGAAATGTTTTTTGAAAACTATTGATTTAATTGTATTTCCTATACTGTATTGTGAACATTTCAAAATAGGCCCTGAGTCCAGTAAACAGCGTGAACAAACTGCAGTAAACATGCTATGACAAAACAGAACAGCTTTTTTGGACCAAATTCTTGATAATTTGCTGAGATGAAAATGAAGTTTCAAATTTGGGTACTCGGAGGGCCCATTTAAACGATTTCAGAAGCCAGAATGGCAACTACCTGGATATAGAAACTAAACAACACCCCCCAGTAACGACCCCGCTGAAACGCTTCCCCGCCAAGGTGAAATGATGACCCGCCAAGAAAATGTGTTTCCCCGCCGAAATTTTGCTCTGGATCTAATCGTTTTTCGTTCTGCAAAGTCCCTCATACCTTCTCTTAATTTCATTACAGACACAAGATAAACGAAAACAAGTTTTGGAGCAAAAGCGAAGTGAACTGGTATACTCTCTTATTCCTTATTCCCTCTTTAATCTTTCAAAATTATTTGATATCATGACACTTTGTGGCTCTAACATTTCTGTTGTAACTTTGAAAATTTCGCTTATGCTATTATTTTTCTGGTGCCCTTATTACTTTTTTTTTTTTCATTTTTAATTATTTACCCAGGGTAATACATTCAGTTATAAAAGAATAAACTGATTTACAATGTGCCCTGCTAAAAACCTAAACTAATAACAATTTATGTTGCTATGATTAAATTATAAGCTATAGAATAAGCGTAAAAAAGAAAATCTCAATTCTAAGAAAGGAAAATTGACCAAACTCTATGTTCGATGTGTGATATTCATTTTTGATTATNTTTTTAAGACTTGAGCCCTATGCTGGATTTCACATCTTTAGAAGCTTGATCATAGGCTTTGGATACACGATTTTTATATCAAACCTGGTACTGAGTGTTTAATAAACCTTTCACATTTGACTTCTAAAAGTTTCTGAAACTTGCTCGTTTTCACTTTCCGAGTGTCCAAAGATGTTGCGTGCTTTCGGGTCTTCATTTAGTATATTAATCGCTTTATATATATCTTTTAGGACTTTGAAGTATTTGTTCGAGTGGCTGAAATCTCAAGATAAAAATCCAGATATTGTTTGGGCAAATATTCAGGTGAATATTTTTATTTTTGGGTATCTGTAGATTTCGTTGTTATATTACATTTTAATGCCTGGAAATACATTATTTCTTAAAGGTAGAGGTCACAAACGTTGTTTCTATGGACTACAGAGCTGTTTTCTTAGGAAAAAAATGCGAATATCTTGTCAGGACATTGTATTTACCAGTTAAGTAAAAGAAAAGTTGCATCTTTTGGACTGTTGTAAAATCTGATCTAATAAACTGATTCAAAGACTGATGCCTAAGTTTATCGATGAAAATTTCACTTAGAGCTAGAGACTGAGGCTTTTCCTGTGGCTTAAAAAACCTTTAAAATTGAGATTATATTCCACTAATTTTTACGACACTTAAATGCTGACATAATTACCCGATCTTTGTATCCAGACTCTAAGCTAGACTGCCTTTGATAAATTAAAGCAATAAGTTTTGAAAACAATCTCTTAGATCAGCTTTTGCAATCTTCCAAGAATTTGCAATTTTTTCAATCATTCGGTATTTTTGTCTTGTAGCATTATCTCATTCTCTGACTTTGTTCTAAACTGCTCTCATTTCTTCAACAGGACGTTGTAGTGAAGACCCTACTGGTTGCCGAGCCGCACGTCTACCGCGCGTATCATGTTTGCAGACCGAGTGATCCCGCAGGCAGTGAAAGCGTCTGTTTTGAAATTCTTGGATTTGATATTCTACTGGACAGAAAATTGAAGGCATGGGTTTTAGAGGTACCTTCGCTTTTTATTTTAACATTTTGTTCGATAAAACGACACAACCTAAGCAGTCCAATTCCTTAATCGGGTTATAGTTGATAATTATTGTAAACATCTTTTCGCACCCTGTAATTCACATTCCTCTTCCACATAAAGGTCTTTGAATCTGTGGAAATCAAGTCTAAAATCCATTCTTTGCAGACAAGAGATATTTGTTTACACTTTTTGCCCATTCCATTTACCATGTGGAGATTTGAAAGAGTTTTTGTTCTCTAATTTCAAACAAGTGTTCTTTGTTGTTGTCTAAGGGTGTGTTTGATTTGTAAAAATTCTGAAAACGGTAGACTCGGTAGACGCAGAATTTGTGTTGACTCCGAAATTCTCAAAATGGTAGGTTTGGTAGGTTTGGAAGGGCTTCTGAACCTTCTGCTCCAAAAGGCAGAAGGTTTGGTAGACTTTGGAGAGATTTTGTTTTCATTTGCGATTCCCAATTGTGAATCCAAAACCTGCCGTTTTAAAGATGCTTGTGTTTGATTAGGAAATATATTTCCGTCTCTGCGAAGCCTACTGTTTCCAGAATCTGGTAGGTTTGGAATTACCAATCAAACACACCCTAAGTGGACGTCTGAAGTCAAAGTTACAAAAGTTGTCTTTATTCGTGTTTCTTCTCCTGCAGATCTGATCTGACACTTTGCTGTAATAAGAGTCAGGCAAAAAATTCAGGAAATGTTTCGCAAATGATTTTGTGCCAAATTTTGCAGGATTGTCCATTTTGTTGGAATTGATATTATTGCGAGGAAAGAACGAATGACTAATCCAAAATGACATTATTTTAGCACAGTAATGTAAGGGCTTTTTATAACACATTTCTCTAATTCAAGACAATCTTCATCAGTCTTGCTAGATTCTGGAAATGATTTCCACCTCGATAATTTTTCATGAGATGATGCAGCTATTTTTTCTATTCTTTTTACTCCTTGATTTGCCTGTACTTTATCCGTGGATATTTTACTCTCCATATTTTAAGATGTATGCACAGTGAGTGCTTGAATTGTTTTTGTTAATAGGTCTTTGTTTTCGTTTATGACAGGTCAACAGAGCTCCTAGCTTTGGTACAGATCAACCGCTTGACTACGCCATAAAAAGGGGCATGTTGAGAAATGCATTCAAGTTACTCAATATCAGGTTTGAAACGTTATTAATATATCGATGTCTTGTTGAATACTATGTCATTTTTAGGAGACCATAACATTGGTAAAAAAGTCTGATTTCTGATACTACAATATGTTCACTCAACTCGCGGAAAAGTCTCAGTTCATGGTCTGATTAACCATCATTTAGCACACAAATAAGGTGCGACTGCATGCCCTTTTTATTCAAATTTAGGTAAAAGAAGTTTTTAGGAACGTTCTGTGATAGACAATGTTCTTTTGTGATATGAAAGACAGCTCAAAAGGGGACCACAAGAAAAGTGTTCACTAGAACCGCACCGACGTGAAACACGCGGGAAAATTAGTTCTGCGTGGTAAGTGAACCAAGTTTCTAAATTTATCCATAAGTGGAGTGAACAGACTGTGCATTGCTTTGGAAGATGGATTGATTATCGTAATTGTCTTGGCGAAAAGTGCCGTCAATGTCTTGCCTTATTCTAATCTACCCATACCAGGTCGATAAAAATGCACGACCAATTTAAAATCGATAGCTCAAAGATTATTTCGGCATTAAAGGGAATGTAAGCATATAACAGTGGCTCAAGCCACTTGCGGTTACATTCTAGCCAATCAGATATCAATATTTCCTGTTGACGTAATTGAGCTACCCAAATATGGTGCGGCGCGTGTCAAAGTCTATTGTCTTTACATGGCTATTTTTATCAAAGGCTTATATATGCTTACATTCCCTTTAAGAGCCTCGCAAAAAAGTTTCGAACATTATTACTGTATTTGCAGCAAGCCCATATGACAAAAATGTTTGGCGAATGATCTATATTTCAGTTGACCCCTCCTTGTTTCGATAGTACTTTCGGTCCTCCGGTCGACCTCCGAAAATCAACCCACTAAGATTTTTCAAATAGGTAATACAATTTTTACTTACCGGTACATTCTAGCAAACAAAAATTAAGGAATAGACCCTATCTCAAAGATTGAAAGACTGGGTCGGATAACTTGATTTGCGGACTACTGGTAGTTAGCTGAGATTTATAAATAAGTTTTATTTTTAATTTAATGTTGAATTTAAAAAATTTGTTTTTTATGTGTTAGATTGAGTGATAAACGAAAAGGAATTGCTCAAGAGAAACGAGAAGCACGTAAAAGATTACTCAAACCAGTGAAAAGAAATGACGAAGTATATGTGAGTTTCCTTGTCTTCTTTTGAACTTTAAAGTTTATTTTTAGTGACGGGTGTATTTTAGTTTGGGAGGGAAAGGGACGAGCGAAAACAAGAACGAGACCTAAAATCAAACTCTACTGCTCATAGACGTGTAGATACAGCAAACTTTCAGTCGTTCTAATTTCGACTTAATGAAATCGAGTCTTTCGTGTCTACTTTGCTTCCTTTCAAAAATACCAGTGCTAGAAAGAGATAATGCGTTCTTTTTCAAGAGTCTAGGATCAATTTGAAGTGTAGAGTAGATCGAGACGACGTCACGTGTCAAGATACAGTTAAAAATTTGGGTTGCTGTATGAATGAAAAGGCCTATGAACGTGATAAAAAATTTACTAGCCTTGCCAGGTGTTTATCTGGTAGCCTCACTGCATAAGACCCTCAACTTACGCTCATCTCATTGAATTGAATTACTGTTGTTGTTGTCACTGCAGTGATAACACTAGTTGTAGCGTTATCAGTCCAGGCAAAGAGTGAAACTACGACATGTATTGAGTCTATTTATCTGGTTGCTTTGCAGTCGTTTAGCTTCTTCTTCGACATCTTCGCAAAGCAACTACGTTAGTTTCCTAGTTTAGGCTAATTGCAAATCGTCACAAAAAAACCTGAATTGAATTACCTCATGTCTACCTAGAAGTTTATTAGTATGGTTAGCGTGAATTAGCTACCAGCTAGACTAGAAGCCAACCTTAAATGAATTGTTTGTTATAATAATTATTGTTATTACCTCGCTCTACTTTGTTGGCAAAATTAAGGAAGAAATGTTGTTTGAAAACTATTGATTTAATTGTATTTCCTATACTGTATTGTGAACATTTCAAAATAGGCCCTGAGTCAAGTAAACAGCGTGAACAAATTGCAGCAAACAAGCTATGACATAACAGAGCAGCTTTTTTGGACCAAACTCTTGATAATTTGCGGAGATGAAAATGAAGTTTCAAATTTGGGCACTCGGAAGGGCCCATTTAAACGATTTCAGAAGCCAGAATGGTAACTACTTGGATATAGAAACTAAACAGTTCATAATCTCTGTAGGAGGATAGTCCATAATCTCTGTCGGAGGATCTAATCGTTTTTCGTTCTGCAAAGTCCCTCATACCTTCTCTTAATTTTATTGCAGACACAAGATAAACGAAAACAAGTTTTGGAGCAAAAGCGAAGTGAACTGGTATACTCTCTTATTCCTTATTCCCTCTTTAATCTTTCAAAATTATTTGATATCATGACACTTTGTGGCTCTAACATTTTCTGTTGTAACTTTGAAAATTCGCTCATGCTGCTATTTTCTGGTGCCCTTATTACGATTTTGCTTGCCAAAAATGATTCTTGTCCCTTCAGTGACAATTTCACAGTGTTAATTTAATGAAATGGAAAGTTTTCCTGTCATGTTTATTGTGTTATCAGAAAACTTTGTGGCTAAAACATTTCTGTTGTAACTTTGACAATGACTATTTTTCCGGTGTCCTTATTATGATTTTGCTCCCCAACAATGATTCTGGCCCCTTCAATGACATTTTCACAGTGTTAATTTAGTGAAATGCAGAAGTTTTCCTGTCATGTTTATTATGGTTGGTTGGGGCAAATGAATCAAAGTTGGATAAAATGGGTGACCATCATTATCACAAATTTCTCTTTAGTTATATTTTCACTGAAGGAAGTAGGTTCATTATTTCACTAAGGATACCCTAGAACGCAAAATATTTGATAATAATGCATATTTAAGATTGCGATTTTATTTATTTCAGAAAGTCCGTCTTGCAGAACTGCGAAGAGACTCTGCCAAAGAAGAATATGAAAATAAGCACATGGTAAGCTACTGATTCTCCCAAAGTGATGTACTGTAATTGTCATCTTTGTTTTGTTTATTTTATTATCCTTTATACACAAATTAACCCTTGAGCAAATTANTAATTTAATGAAATGGAAAAGTTTTCCTGTCATGTTTATTGTATTATCAGAAAACTTTGTGGCTAAAACATTTCTGTTGTAACTTTGACAATGACTATTTTTCTGGTGTCCTTATTATGATTTTGCTCCCCAGCAATGATTCTGGCCCCTTCAATGACATTTTCACAGTGTTAATTTAGTGAAATGCAGAAGTTTTCCTGTCATGGTTATTATAGCCTGATAACCAGCCCATTATTCAAAGGAATTCCTTTGAATAATGGGCTGGTTATCAGGCTAGGTTATTATGGTAGGTTGGGCAAATGAATCAAAGTTGGATAAAATGGGTGACCATCATTATCACAAATTTCTCTTTAGTTATATTTTCACTGAAGGAAGTAGGTTCATTATTTCACTAAGGATACCCTAGAACGCAAAATCTTTGATAATTATACATATTTAAGATTGCGATTTTATTTATTTCAGAAAGTCCGTCTTGCAGAACTGCGAAGAGACTCTGCCAAAGAAGAATATGAAAATAAGCACATGGTAAGCTACTGATTCTCCCAAAGTGATGTACTGTAATTGTCATCTTTGTTTTGTTTATTTTATTATCCTTTATACACAAATTAACCCTTGAGCAAATTAAAATATATAACAACTACTTACAATGATAAAATTTCAAGAATATAAACCTACAGCCCTGTAAAACCTAACCATTGCTGTTCTTCCAGGGAGTTGTGTTTGAGAGTCTAGCTCTTTAGACGCGTGCTACGTTGTTTTTTAAAACGATCCAGTGTTGGTAGCTCACGAATTTCGGCAGGTGTATCATTCCATATCTTGAGAGCTGCGTAATGAAAACCTTTTTTTGCAAATTTTGTCCTATATCTAGGGATCTGGAGATCTTTACAGTGCCTCGTATTGTAGGTCGAGTGGAAAGATCTCATTTGGTATTTATCCCCTTAGGCTTTCAGAGCATAGTCTGTTCATAATCTTGTAGGTCATGACATTCCAATCGTAACGGAAAAGATTGTCTACGTTTAACCAGGAAACCGTTTCTGCGTTTGCCGAAATATACAATCATCAATTCTGCACCAATTTCATTGAATTAACAATCATTTTATAATAATCAGGCTAACTTAGATCTAGAAATTTATTTCAATAAAATCAAGTCATGCTGTTCTGGAGTTCAGGAAAATTTTACTGGAAGCTGAGTTTTTTTTTAGTTTTTCAGTATGATGAAAATTGTATTATTTATCTTCCATTGAAATTATTTTCCAAGTTATAGTGCCAAAAGCTTTCAAATGATTCCTTTGTTTTTGGGTGTAGAATTATTAATATCTTCTAAGATCGCTACATGCACGTTTCTTGGGATAGAAAACAACATCTGGTAAGAAAAAGATGTCTAGCACGCTTAAAGAATAGAATTGCAATCGATGTTAATCGGGAATATGGGTTCAATGTAATGTTTTTCACAGAAAATGTTGACTTTGAAGTAGAGATCCTTAAGGGTGCTTTCTTTTGGACCAACACAGCAACATGATTCTACTTTTGGTATGTTCTTTTGAGATTCGTAGCGATTTTCTTCGTTTCTGATTAGCAAAGCAAGTGAAATCAACAACATCACTAATTCGATAATCTTACTTCTCTTTCAAACTGAGTCGATTCAATAAACCGCAGCGGAGTTGCAGCACAAAAAAGCTGTTTTTGTCCAAAAGAACGCCCCCTAAATATTTGGCTATCGTGGAACTCGTTTTTTATAACTTGAGTATCATCCCTTTTGGCTTGATCATCATGCAAGCAAAGTCTCAGTGCCTTGTCTTCTAAATTACAGGGGAATTTCAAGAGAATTTACCCATCAGATGATAAAGTCAAAGCTGCAAGATACAAGCGATTATCTGAAGCTGCTGCTAAATCATTTACAGGTAACCAAATTGCTAGGAATCTTTTGACACTGGATTTTGAAACAGCGGCAGATGTTGTAGCATTTGCATCCGTTGCTTGTTGATCACAAGCGTTTGGCGAATGGCAAGCAAAGGAAATTCGTACGTTATGCATGTTGTACCATTATATTTTAATTAAGCTCACTTATTTACCATGGTTTAGCTTTCAAACAACAATGTATTTTGCAGGCACAATTAGGCACAATGAAAATTGATTCGTATTGGGTCATACTGCCGCCCCCAGCCCCCTGGCTCCTACGCCTATGGTGACGATCGGTGCTTAAGAAAAACTACTGTTGAAAGGAATCAACGGAGCCAAAAGCTACGCGCGGATAATTGGTCTAAAAATAGCGTACTGTATTTAATGATCTTGGCACATGTATGAACGTTATGTAGCTAAAGAAACAATGCCGTGTGTAGGCATTTTTCTTCGCCCTATTCATAGGTTACTCCACTTCGCTCCTTAAAGACCCTGTGCTCCCCAAGATCCTTTGCGGTCTTGCATTGACTTTCTTACTGTATAAAAGTATTTTTGGCCGAGCAATTGACGATTGCGCTAAAGATGGCGGACAGAAATTTTTTACCATGATGCTTTGCGTCGAATTGAATTTCGAATGGTTTGATTGGTTGATTTCTTCAATAACGCAAAGGATCTTGGTAAAAAATTCCTCGACGCCATCTTTAGCGCAATCGTCTATTGGGAGGCTGTATTGTCTTTTCAAACTTCAAATGAACGTTGCTATGCCATCGCTTTTGAACCCAAACAATGAAAATTCCTGAAAAATTTTAAAAATTGAAGGATTAGGAAAGCTTTGTTCCCTGTAGCTATTTATGTTCCCACTATTCCGTATTTAAAATACTTTGTTTACGGCCAATATGATGTTTTGATGGTTCGCGTGCTTGCAAAGGATCACGGGGAGCACATGGTCTTTAATTGTCAAATACAGTAAGCACGAAAGAAACGGCATTATGTAATTGTAAAAATTGCCTAAATTGTTCCAATTATCGTGGGGGCAATTACGATTGGTTTCTTTTTACCAATGCCTTTATTATAAATTACTAATTCGTACAACAAGGAGGAATAAAGGTATTGGTTAAGTTATTAAGCCAAATCCCAAAAGTCTCGTCATCGTTTGCTACTATTTCTGGATCCTTCTGTGATTCTTGCTTGATGAACTGAAAAGCATTATCGTCCATGCAGGTGTACGTTTTGTTAAACTTCATCAACTAAAATTTTCTTGAAAGTTTCTTGGAAGTTTCCTCAATTTTGTTGTTGTTCACATCGGCAGGGGATCACACCTGTGCCTTCGCGAAGTTTTTCAAGGAGGATTTTAGAAAACTTGCGCCTGTCTAGACATTACTGGAGTAATATCGAGTAATGCAGTAAAGAAACAACGGAACAGAACCTTTGGATTTTATGGACTGAATGAAAATCATTTATTGAATGATAGTTTTCTAAGGGGTTTTATTTTTTATATTTGTGATCTGGGAGTTCAGGTTCTTCTCATTGTTTCTTACAATAAAATTCGTGTTTGTCATCCTATTATCATGTTTACGTTTTCTTTGCGATGGCGAAGATGTTCAGGTGTTTTTGTACATATTTGCTTAGCTACAAACACAGATTCGAAGTCTGGCAGGTTTCTATGAAAAACGACCCCTATGAGATTTTTCTTTGATATACTTCTGTTAAGTCTTTGATTGTAGGAAAGTCTTTCGTTGTGCTTATTTGTTCAAACTTATTCCTCAAGAGAATTTAAAATAATCCAGTATAGTAATTGCATTACAAAATAGCCAATGTACGAAATTGCAATTTGAGATCGAAGAACAAATAAATGTATTCAAAGTGGACGATCCATAAGCGTTGGATTCTCAACTTGTTTGATTTTGGAGAAGTTTATTTGGCTTCAAAGATTATGTCATCCGTTACATTTGCATGACCTGGCGTATACAAGAACTTTACTTATAAATGAATCGTGGTTTTTTTACTGAACTTGTTGATCAATTTTCGTTGTTGGGAAGAACTGACTTTGCAAGAACTTTCAATGAGTAGCTTTGCAATCTCAAAGACAGCTTTCTGTGGAGTGTTAAGTAAATTTCTTTCTGTATTCTTGCTTAAACTCAATGCTCGTATATCTGTCGAGTTTCAGCTGACATATAGATACTGGTTGCTGGTTGATTCTAAAAACTTTACGCGTTGCCGTACAATCGTGGATTATTCACCCATTCGAACGAACAACAGCATGCTTTTGAATGATCACACTAAAGCCTGGTTCATTCATATCAGGTCGTTTGCGGTCGCTGGAGTGACATGGGTCGACAGAGTCATTGGGAACGAACGACGCAAAAGAACCAAAAGACTGAATGTGAACGGCAACAATAACAGTGGATTGTTTGGGTCGTTTGGATCTAAACTGGTTCTACCCCAGCGACTTGCAGTGTTTGGGGTCATCAGGTCGTTGAGGCGTTTCGTTGAAGTCGCTGGGGTCGCTAAAGCCGTTGGGAACAAACGATTTAAAAGACCCAAAAGACTGAATGTGAACGGTAAAAACTCAGTCGTTGGGGTCGTCAGGGTGGTTGGGGAGTTTTTTGCTGTTTACATAAAGTCTTTTGAGTCTTTGGGTCGTTTGTTCCAAGTCCAACACCTCCAGCGACTTCAACGACCTAATGAGAACCAGGCTTTGGATCAATAATCCTCCAAGAAACCGGAAATAAGTCCTCATTAGACTTTCTCACCTATAGGTACACACATTTTTCTTTGTTTTCCCTTTCTTTTGAATCCGAAAATGGGGTTGTTGAAGTTAAGTTAGTTCAAATATAAGTTTTCATATGTTTTTAATGAGTTGTTTTTCGTTTTAGGTCGACCGTATTTGCAAAGGGATGCTGCACGACATTTTCAAGCCCTCAAGGTAAAATCTTTTAAGGCAAATAATTCTTCTCGCTTTCCATATCTTGTTGCTGTCCTTTTTTCACTGCGAGCTCGGTGGCCTTTAAAGGTTTTTCCATTTCCACAAAATTTATTTGAAGTAATTTCCTATGATTTCCACAAAATTCAAAAAATGCAGCCTTGTGTCAAATCTTTAAAAAAGGCTAGTGTAAATGGCTATTACTTCTTCCTTTGGGATGAATGGCTTGAAAGGAACTTTGGCTATTTTGCTATAATTCTACCTTTGGACTTTTCAGAAATCTTCAATCTATTCAGAATCAGAGGATTTTCTTCTTTTTTAGGAACTCAAGAGAAGTTTTGAACAAAATTTAAAACCATCGTAATTTCTAAACTTTTTGATGACACATGGAATAATTTGCAAGAAACCCATAGTTTATGAATGTTTACAATATGGCATCAAGCACAAGTCTTTCATTTTTCTGTTTTACGATTTACAAATTTGATAATGTCACATCTTCAAACGAGTTGAAATATAAAATACTCTGTAATTTCGAAAACATTGCAGACTTTAGAAAAGTCCGACGGTAGAATAGCAAAGAAGCTGAGGTTTCTTTCAAGCCATTCAATCAAACGAAAGAGGCANAATTGTTTGCATGACAATATCCATGAACTCACAAGAGACTCATTAGTCGCTTTGAATGCCATGAAAATTAAATTTCCTGGAAAATCAGATGAACAGGCCTGTGATTTACTTGATACGGTATGTTATCCTTATACGATTTGATTTCTTGAATTCCTTCTTGAAGAAGCAGAAATGCCGAAAATTTCCTTGGCGCTCTCCACTGGATTATAACATCAGTTATCTAATTTTGTTTCTTTTTTTATCTATCGTGCATGTTTAGGTTTTGGTGCAACGAAATTTCAGTCAGTTACTATACTCTTAAAAAAACATTTTTATTCATTTCCCTTAAAGTAAAACATAAAGCAAGAATTTGAATTCTTTTTCAGACAATGAGAGTTGTCAACTCGGATCTAGGCCATTCGCCTGTAAGCCTCTGGTTTTATCTTCACCATCAATTAGTATGATCATAAATGATTATGATTTTGAATCCAATGGTTGAGTTCCGCAAATTTCAAGCAAAGTGGATCTTTTTAGAGCTTTCTTCTTCTGTAGATTCATAAAGGACTGAATAGAAAATTTATGTTTCGTATAGATAATGGAAAATTGGAAATATCACAAGCCAAAAGTTGCTTCATATTGGTTAGTGAAATTGGATGCACTGAAACGTAGGAAGGTATAGTATGCTATGCTAGAAATATATTTCTACAGCAGATGTTGGTGGAGGCCTGTTATGCATTTATAATACAGGCATCGAACAGATGTGCTCTAGTGCAGGCAGTTTTGTCTTTCGAAGTCAGCAACAAGATCACACTTATTAGGCCTACTGTGATCTCTCAATAATCTTGTTCGGATGCAAAACGAATTTAAGCCTCTGCTGTTTTTAAAAGTTATTGAAATCGAAGATGCTTGCCTATCTTGAAACAGAGAGAAAATACGCACATGTGTGCATTTTAGCCTATTTAAAACCCACTACACTTATCTCCGTCATGTAACTTTAAATGTCAGTGCTCATTCGGTGACCATAAATGATCGGCTTTTGTAGAAATTTATATGTCTAGCAATTCTGTAAGTGACAGATGTTTCTGCGGTGGAAAAGCTAACTTAGATATGAACATTTATTTCACAAAAATTGGTAATGCCATTCAATATTTATGGGCAATTTTACTTGGAAGCTGTTTTTTGAAAAACACAAGAAGAATAGAAGTTCAGACACGAANAAGATGCTTGCCTATCTTGAAACAGAGAGAAAATACGCACATGTGTGCATTTTAGCCTATTTAAAACCCACTACACTTATCTCCGTCATGTAACTTTAAATGTCAGTGCTCATTCGGTGACCATAAATGATCGGCTTTTGTAGAAATTTATATGTCTAGCAATTCTGTAAGTGACAGATGTTTCTGCGGTGGAAAAGCTAACTTAGATATGAACATTTATTTCACAAAAATTGGTAATGCCATTCAATATTTATGGGCAATTTTACTTGGAAGCTGTTTTTTGAAAAACACAAGAAGAATAGAAGTTCAGACACGAACATTCTTGCTCTATCATCGGTCAGTGTTGTTGACCTCTGTGATTCCTTCCCTTAAAAAGAAGATCGTGACATAAATATAAGACAGTAAAAGTTTGCGTGATTTCTATTTTATCCATTGATTTTGCCATCTGAAATTGTTTGAATGAAGTTAACATATGACATTAGAATTATCGCCTTCCACTGAATGAAATGAAATAAAGCATCAAGTGAAGTGAAACTTATTCGTACTCCCACAGGTGGTAGATATCGTGAAAGGAAACGTCCGTGCAATATTACAACGAATTTGGAAAGCTCCAGATATCGATTCTCTGTGTTTATGTCGAATGTTTAACAAAATATTCAATCGACTGACTTCGAATCATGGTCAAGGTTTATGGAATTGCTTTAGCTCTAATGGGTAAGGACGTTATCTACCGGGCTTCCCAAAAACTGTAGACAAGTTGGAAAAATTCTGACGCCAAGAGTTTCAAACCCAAAAATGGATTTCTTGTTGTAACCCTCAATTGCTAAATCAAGTTCTAATGTTTTCTTACCATTATCGGTAACTTGGTTGCGGAGCTATGAATCAATAAAAGTCAAATTTACCTTTAGGCCCAAACCAGAGCCGAAAACTCTTCGCGTCAGAATTTTTCAATCTTGTATGCAGTTTTTTTGGACACCCATTACATGTAGTTTTGCGACAATATCATCTGTTTGCTGTAACAAAACAGTTAGTCGTTGTAAACAAAGAAATTTGTACCGCCAATTAGTCAAGACGCAAATATAAATAATTCAAGTTGCATAAGCTAGTCTAAAACATTGTTGGCTAATTCACTTGTATAGCATGCGAAAAAATGGTTGCTAGGAAAATACGTGAGCATGTCTCAAAAACAGTAGAATAGCAGTTCTTGGAAAGTTTTTTATGAAATTAAAGTCCTTGATGCTGATCTTTGAATTAGATGAATCAAGTTGCCTCTCTAGATATTTAGATTTATTCTTCTATAGAAATTCAATAAAAGACGATATTCTTAATTTTGGAAAGGTTTGGATTGCTCCGCAATCATCATCACGTCATAGGTTAAAGAGGCTTTTGCTACCAGCATGCTTTGTGAATACATCTTTTTGTGGTCTCTTTGTTGTCGCCATTTTAACGGTCCAATAAAATGGCCGACAACAAAGAGATGGCACGTGGAAGGTATGCCGGTTGCACAGGCCCTTTTAATCTGAATTGCAAACATTAGCGCAAAGCAAACCATCCCTCACTTTCCTACCTTTTTTCACCTATCTAAAAACCAATTAGGTAAATGTCCAGTGTTAAAAAGATATTTCTTATGACTTTTCTGAGTTTGCAGCGTGGTTAATACCACGTGGTTAAGACGTTACTTATATGTTATTTCAGAGTACTATAAAATTTGAAATCAATCCCATTATTGTTTCGTATTTACAGGGATTCTTGGGAAAGTATCATCACCAAAAGCACCGAGAATTTGACAGTGGTATGTCCACTTTTGATTTTGATTTTACATTCATCTGATTGTTACGTTGATAAACGTCTTTTGCTGAAACATAATTGCACTGTGGGGTTTTGGTTCTGCATATTGGATGACTATGAATAACTGCTGTTTCTCTATGACATATACAGCATTGATCTAGGAATGACAAAGACCTTTCCCAGGTCTCGATTTCAATTTCATAAAACCGAGGAAAAAGCCTCGACCTCTTTTCCAGTTATCTTTGATTCTTGGAAATGCAAGATTTATCTTTGACTACTGTGAAAACGAAATTGACGCTGCCTTGTTTATTTCACACGTTGGGATTTATCAACCTTGTATGATTTTGCTTGATATTTCTGCCTTCCAGCAATGACTTGTACTTGCTTTAGCACGTGTTGTCCAATTGGGAGGATGAAAGGGCCATCCCTAAAGGCATAATAAAATTATTCCAGGCGACTTCGTCCTTCTAAGACGATCACACGTGCTAAAACGTATCCAAGTCATTGCTATGAAGGCAGAAATATGACGGAAATTTAGTCGTGATTTTATGCCGTTTTTGAAGGTTTTCTGGAAGGGGCTTTCTCAAGAAAATCCTTCATAATTTCAGAACGGAGTGGCCGATTTCAGTCGGATGAATCTTAAAATTTATTTGAACCTGTCTACTATTGAATAATATATTTGCCAATATTATTGTGTTGATATCTGAGAAGCAGATGCCTTTCAAACGGGGATTGTTTTCTTTTTTACTCACCCGGTAGACCTCAACTTTGTAAAAATTATTCTTATTACCCCTGTAGACTGAAATGAATTGTTGCAGAAGGGTTGTTCAGTTATGTCGTGAATGTTTATTAGTTGTCTACGAATTTGCATCTCAAACTGAAGCTGCCCAAGCTAATCCACAACAAAGTGTTGCGGTACGAAGTGCATCTGAAGCATTCAAAAGGTGAGTTTGTTTGCATGTTGTTTTGAAGACATACTTAGTCCTTGTAGTTGCTTCTCTCGATTTGATAGAATTCATAAGGGTGAGCTTAACACTTTCGGTAATGAGTCTGGTCATTTTGCTGATTCTTCCAGATGGCAAGACGTCACAGCAGCGTTGAAAACACGAAGGCATCTTGTTTTAGGGGTGAGAAAATCTCCATAAGTTTCCATAGAAAATTTGCGAAAGATGCATAGAATTCCTCTTATGATGTTCTCCCTCACGATAGAAAGAAGAGGAGAATAGGTGGCAATTATCAGTCAGACCTAATGCTCAAACAGTCTGTACTTGAAAGGAAAACAGAAATTTAGTCCAAGAAAGCTGCGAGAAACTTGTCTTTTCGACGATTATTTTGTAAAAAGTGCCACAAACTCCTAACAGTTGTAAGTCGCTCTTCGCTTCTTTGAAGTCATCCTTCTTGTTTGACGTTCACCTATCTATCCGCTAAAGTTTTGGAACGATTTGATCAACTTCCAAGCTTTCAATATTTATTTATTTCGATAAAGAAACGAGACACTTAAATCCAATTGCGGCACTATGTTTTGTAATGGCTTCATTTACCCCAGCTCTGAATTTTGAGTGCGAATTGATAAAGTCACGGGACATTTCGTCTGGACGAATAAGACTAGGGGCTCACCAGATCAATAATCAAAGGTACAATTTCACTTTCAGCCATCAGACTTACCAAATTAGTAGCAGATACTTGGCGAGTCAGCAAAATCCTGGTCAAAAGTATGGCAGAACGTTTCAAAACCTTGATTACAGGTAACCGAGATGTTTTACAATTTTCATTAAATAGTTTCATAGAGATTCAGATGTAGCATAACATAATTATTTTTATAAGTTTATCTTAATTAGAATCATTGAACTGATTTCTGTTTGGCCGCAAATGTTCCAGCAGTCGTGTGGTAACGTAAAGGGGCTCCGTCGCCAAACTGTAAACAAATCTGTAAACACCATTGTTTTAGGCACGTGTCCATTGTCTTTTGCAGTTTGTTTGGTGGCTTCACCCAAGCCACCAACAAGTTACCCTTAAAAATCCACTTATATCCGAGCAATCATAAAAGATATGAATGTTTGGTTTGTTCCTTTGTGAATTACAAGCATTTATCTTCGAAATAACGCTTTAATTTTTGGAAAAAAGATGAAAGTCTGTGTGATATTGCCTATCAAAAAACTGCAAAATCACCGTTTCGACCGAAATTTGGAGACATTGCCCCTTTAAAAGCAAAAGACTAAAAAGACTACCGGGTGTGCCATAAGAAAGTAAACACAAGGCCGATTTTGAAGTTGGCTTACTCAATATTTAATCAAAATCCCACATTATACTTGGCAAGTTTTGTCGATTTTTCGGCGGGTTGCTTCAATGGTTATAAGCAGAAAATTGTTTGTTTTGAAACAGCCTAAATCGATCGAAAACGTCTATCAAATTGGACTGTTTTTTCAAACATAGTGAATCTTTTGGGACACCAGGTGTAAACTATTTTATGAATGATCATGAGATTTTCTTCATAGCAACCACAGATTTTTTTCCAATTTCAACTCTTTCAAATTGCGACATTTTTCTAACATAAGAATCTTTTTAACTGCAGAGAGATTTTCTTGGTTTGTTCTCAACATACAAACTTCGGACCTTTGACGAAGATCTTGATTTGACCAATAACAGAAGTTCATTCAACCAAGGGCTGTCGGATGATCTTTGTTGGTATTGCTTACGCCCTTCGGTTTCGTTTGGATCAGCAATTTAGTAATATTGATAGTTATAAAAAAATATTTCACTGTGTGTTTTCTTCGTGTCACTCTCACCCATAATCACCAAGAATCGAATCATCTAAGTCACTCAATCCAATGACTTTAAGGCTTCTAACTTTGGCTTATTCTCCACTGCTAACCATTTTGAATGATGGCCGTGACGGTTGAAGGAGACTTGGAACACAGTGGAGAAAGTTAACGAAAAGGAAAGAGAGGAAATAAAAGAAGAGAACGTGTGTTGATCCATTGAGTGATAGAGATGGTTTTATTCGCTGTGATTATGGGTTTGAGTGCAAGGAAAACACACACACTGAAATGAAAATTTTATTTCTAAAATAGTCACACAGACAAAACCGATAGGCCCAAGCAATGCAAACACAAATCGTTCTACAGCCCTTGCTTATTATGTTTCATTAAAGACTCTTAGCTAACCATGATCCTTTGCGGCCCTGAAGGCGTGATGACAGGAAAATCGTTTCAGTCATAACTTCTTTTTGTTTTGCTTTTCATTCAGCGCGCAAAGGATCACGGTTAGCAATGGGTATTTAACCTGTACTTAGATTTAGATTATTCCTACCAGCAGCAGTGCTGGATTAAATCATAATACAATCGTGTTTTCGATATCCCATGTTTATCATTAAATGAAATGTAAATACAACACTTAATTGAATCTAGTTTAAGATGTGCAATTTTTTGATAATTTTTAAGTGATTCGATGTGATTAAGACTACTGTTGTTTTATTTTGAAACGATTACCGGTCTTTTACTGTAGTTTTACATCTTACAGGCACTCAGAGCTTCTCCTCTCAGGGTTTAGGTGTTCTATGATCAACAAGGGCAGATTTTGTAACAATAGCATCAGTTGCTTTTGATTGACACACTAATTCAAAGTGATAAGCAATCGCAGACAATGGAAATTCTCTCTAGCAAGAAATCAAAACAAACATTGCCGCAAAAGATGCACTGAAACCATTATGGCTAACTGTTGCGTTGTGCACGCGAGAAAAGGTTGTAAGAGAAATCACGAGGATAAGAATAGGTTTCAAATCTTTAAAAAGGTCGTTGTAAAATTCTGTGACCTATTTCTTTGAATGGAATGGTTTGAAAGAAGCTTTAGACACTTTGCTATAATTCTACCGTTGGACTTTTCTGAAATCTGTAACATTTTTCGAAATTCGGCCGCAACCTTACGCCATCCTCAAAATCTAGCAATAATCCGTTGCCCTGTTGAACAACAATGGCATCAGTTGCCTTTGATTGACACGCCATTTCAAAATGATTAGCGACTACAGACAAAGGGATTTTAACGGTCGAGTAATCAAGCATCGGATGTAAACAAAGCAGACGGCAAACGTTGCCCTGACACATAGGTAGGAAACTCAGTCGTTGTGGACGTGAAACTGGCTTTCTAAGAAAAGAAATGAGTATTTAGAAGAAGAAAGGTATACCTAAACATGTACCTCCTCGATTTTATTTATTTAATCCAGAAGCTGAACAGTAACAAATCTCGTATATATTTTATTTTTCTGTGAAGGTCAACCATTTAGCTAAACTTTTGTGTGTGACTGTTTTTGTTTGTTTGCATTTTTTGTGTTTCAGTCAAACTTTTAGCTCTTTCCACACTTTACTGCTTAAAATTGTTCCAATCAAGCTTTGTAGCGTTCACACTATAATCCCACAGCTTCTTTGCTACCTCCATGTCATAGCCGAGTGCTGATGTTGCCTTCAAGGCGCAATCAGCGAAGTATTCCCCAGAATGCTCTTCCAAACCTTCTTCCACTGCACAACATATAGATGTTTGTGTTCCTTGTTTTGTACTCTTTAAGAAAAATCGAATTGGAATGACGAAATATTCTCCAAAATCTGAAACAAGATGTCTTGCAAGCTCCGTGTTGACTACACCAGGGTGCAATGAGAAAACTGAAACATTTGTGCCAGCAAGTCTTTTATGTTGCTCCCTTGTGAACAAAACAGTTGCAACTTTGCTGACGGCATACGCATTTATTCTTGAATATGATTCTTCCTCGTTGAGAGTGTCAAAATCAATAGACACTGCCAAATTGTGAAGTGAAGATGACACGTGAATGATTCTGCTTGGTGCAGACTTTTTCAACAAATCAATCAGGAGATTTGTCAAAAGAAAATGGCCAAGATGGTTTACACCAAATTGCATTTCAAATCCATCTTCAGTTTTTGAAAATGGGCACATCATAACCGCTGCATTGTTGATCAGAATATCCAGCTTTGGTTCTGTTTTTATGAAATCTGCTGCAAAGGCTCTGACTGACGCAAAAGATGCCAAGTCCAAAATCCTCAATGATATTGCTTCATTACCACTCTCAGTTTGTATTTCCTTGACCGCCTTTTCTCCTCTCTCTTTATTTCTACAAGCGATAATGACTCTTGCACCTCGTTTTGCTAAATCAATAGCTGTCTCTTTTCCTATTCCAGTGTTCCCTCCAGTAATAACAACGGTTTTCCCATCCAGCCTGGCTGTACTGTGACACACCCCTCCAATCAAGTAATAAAGTTTTAGGCCACACAAACCAACAGCTACAAGAGCGGCAAACGCAGAGATCTTTAGTAATGAGGCCATATTTACAGTGAAATTTTTTTCTAACTCTGACTACATCTTTGAAAATTTAGTTATAAGGTGACATGCGGCAGGGGTCTGGGTATCCAAAGATAATTGCTATTCAAACAATCAGTTTCTTTTTAATTGCTTTCTAGAGTAACTAAGCTAATAAAATTTCTCTGCAGGGTTTTAAGCCCTCTTTGCAAAGTTGCTATTGTTGAAATGATAATGGACGATTACACTAAAAATGGCGCCCAGGAACTTGTTACCAAGATGCATAGCGTTCCAAATAAGAATCTTTAATGATTTAATGATTCTATAGAAATTGGATTAAGACTCAATGCATCTTGGTAAAAGTTCCTCAAAAAGAATAGTTTGGCATGCTTGGGCCTCGTGTTTTCAGAGAAGGAGTCGAAATTGGCGAACTCTAGGGGTCTGGGCCACCTGTGTTGTTCTAAAACCCTATTAGTTATCACACACAAACCTTTGTTTCCGTAAATTTTCTTAAAATTGGTCAATGCTATTATTTTCTATCTGCTTCTACTCATTGAAAGGGTTCCACACGACAAGGCAGATTTCTTGACTGGTATCCCAAAATTCCGCTCTAATGAGCACGGAAAGCCCGTTTTCAGAAATCCTCTTCTCCAGAAATTTGTTAATTTGTTTGTTGTATCATATTAACCAATTGCTAACGTGACATATGATAGCATACTTTTTTTACAGAATTTCGATAGATAGATTGTTTTGTGAGCAGTTAATAAATGTCTGGAGACGAGGATTTCTGAAATCCGACTTTCTGTGCTCATTAGAGCGAAAAGCAAAGTTACCTTAAAGGTCTGAAAATAGATTGTTTGTGAAGATAAATCTCCTTAGAACATTATCTATTTATCAATTTTAACTGCAAGTTCTGATCTTTTACCAAGGGAAGATATGACGCATTGAGCTACAAAAAGTATAACATTCCTAACTGAAAGAATTCCAAACATATAAAGTAAAGACTTCCAGAAATGATGTCTCGAAGGAACTCAAAAATTCATTTTAAAGATAATTTTGAGACCTACTAACAAGCTCAAATAGTTTCACACCTTACTCGTATAGTGTTCGTAAATAAATGTAAGCTGTTTTTTGCTTTGGTCTTCACAAATAAAATTGTTTGAGTTACAGGGCTCTGCATGGAGAGAACGGTGGGCTCCAGTGCTCCACCATGGGAAAGGTTTGGGCTCCAGGGCTCCAGGGACCCCCCTTTGGGGGCCTCATCTGAAATCACAATCTTTCTTCTTTCCATTGCTATGTAGTTTGGATACACCAATTGAATTATTTATCAAGTATGGTCTATTTTAGATGCAGGAAAGTGGTAGGACTTTTGCATAGTCGAAAAACCATCTTTGTGAGAGCCTTATTTTATCATTTTTAATAAATGTGTCTCACGGTAGTAAGTTTACATATTTCCTCTAAGGGCAGCTCCTCAAGTGCTTCTAGGCCTGAAATGTTTTCATAAAATCTGTTTTGTAACATTTTACGCTAANGGTATTCACAAATAAAATTGTTTGAGTTACGGCATGTTCTATTCGCTGGACCCCAAGACCCCAGACCCCAGAACCCAAGACCCCAGACCCCGGACCCCAAGACCCCTAAAGTAAATGTAAATATTTTTCATTATGCAATTTTCTTAGTATCAAAGTCGAGAAAAATGACTAAAAAGAAAGGACAGCAACAAAAAAGTAGGAAATCGACCCTATAAAAAGTTCAAATTTGATTACAGAACGTTTCTTAACAGTTTCTTGAAAGAGTGAGAGTCACAAGCCTGGTTTCCAAAAAGTACCTAGAAACATGAGCAATGGACAGGGGTCGCAGAGATAGAAAAAATCTTACTAGCAATAGCAACTTCTATAACACTCTGCGACACTTGTGGAAACCAGGCTTAATTAATTTTTTGGCAAGCTGAATACTGGGTTTCTTGTAGGTTTGTAATCTGGTTTCCCGTAAAAGAAGTAACGATACATTGTTTGGTTTATATACAATGCAATGCAATGACAAATTTGAGCAGGATTTCAGAAATTTGGCAATCCTAAAGAAGAAATTTGAGAGCATTGTAAGTCTGAAGTATTTCTAAGCCTTGATGCACAATAGAAAACCCATTTTTGTTGCGTACAACTATGATCATCTTGTCCATGAAATATTGGAAGTTTTTAGCAATTGTTCCAACTTTTTATTACATAGCTTGTTTTTGTGTTGGTTTCACGTTGCGGTTACAGTCTATTTAATATTCCCAGGTTATATAATATTAAATGTTATGCTTAATCTATAATTCATAAAAATTACTTATTTCATAAGAAATCGGTTGCACTCCTGCTTTCTTAAGAAACAGCTTACAGGAAGAAATACTGGAGATCTGGCAAAATTTGGGCAATTCTGGCTACTTGAAATACGAATTTATAAGACGCACCCATTACTTCTAAAAGATGACTGCATATGAAAGTGTTGGCAATTCATTAAAACAAATTGACTCAGTGATAATTTGGTTGGTTTGAAACTACATGAGTATTAAAATTGAATTTTAGAGGCAACAAGCTGAAAGTCCAAGGTTTATAAAGTTTCTTATGAAAAGTGTGTATGATGCATTGCCTGTTATTGCTACTATTATATTTAACAAAACATATTGCTTTCTTGTCTTCTCGCTCATTTTCCTCCACTTTGAAACTAAAATAACTGCGTAATGAAAAATATTTACATTTACTTCCGGGGTCTTGGGGTCCGGGGTCTGGGGTCTTGGGGTCTTGGGGTCCAGCGAATAGAACATGCCTTGAGTTACAGGGCTCTGCATGGAGAGAACGGTGGGCTCCAGTGCTCCACCATGGAAAGGTTTGGGCTCCAGGGCTCCATGCTGTCAANTATTGCTACTATTATATTTAACAAAACATATTGCTTTCTTGTCTTCTCGCTCATTTTCCTCCACTTTGAAACTAAAATAACTGCGTAATGAAAAATATTTACATTTACTTCCGGGGTCTTGGGGTCCGGGGTCTGGGGTCTTGGGGTCTTGGGGTCCAGCGAATAGAACATGCCTTGAGTTACAGGGCTCTGCATGGAGAGAACGGTGGGCTCCAGTGCTCCACCATGGAAAGGTTTGGGCTCCAGGGCTCCATGCTGTCAAAATGATGGGCTCCAGGGCTCCAGGGACCCCCCTTTGGGGGCCTCATCTGAAATCACAATCTTTCTTCTTTCCATTGCTATGTAGTTTGGATACACCAATTGAATTATTTATCAAGTATGGTCTATTTTAGATGCAGGAAAGTGGTAGGACTTTTGCATAGTCGAAAAACCATCTTTGTGAGAGCCTTATTTTATCATTTTTAATAAATGTGTCTCACGGTAGTAAGTTTACATATTTCCTCTAAGGGCAGCTCCTCAAGTGCTTCTCGGCCTGAAATGTTTTCATAAAATCTGTTTTGTAACATTTTACGCTAAAAAAATGTGTCGATTTTGCTCTTACAGCATGCTGCATTTGAAATCGACAATACTTACTAAAATATCAATTAAATGATAAATAATTCCATTAATGATTCCAAACTGCATAGCATTGGAAAGAAGAAAGATTGTGCCTTCAGATGGTATGCATTACATCTATTCAAATCTTTTTATTGTTTTAGATTTTCAATTATAGTTGGGATGCTTTTTTTCTGAAACACCCTGTATAGCCCTGAAGGTTCCCCGCAGGGGCTTCTTGGGTACATGGAAATGGAACCCCCTTTTCATGAAATATACATGAGGTACCAGAAAAAATCTGTGATCTGTCTTGTCCAATGGTCTTGTCACTGATCAACGATGACTCAACATTTTGAAGACGTGTGGTTCTTTTGAAGCTTGGCGGATCTGAGGTGAACACGCTTTTCAAGGTATATTACAACTTTAAACCGAATCTCCAAAGAAACTGTTTTAAATAGCATTTTACTTCAAATATGGCCCCACTGCTAAAGATCTCTGCATTCGTTGCTCTAGTAGCAGTAGGTCTGTATGGCCTAAAACTTTATTACTTGGGTGGAGGGGTGTGTCACAGTACAGCCAGATTGGATGGGAAAACCGTTGTTATTACTGGAGGAAACACTGGGATAGGAAAAGAGACAGCTATTGATTTAGCAAAACGAGGTGCAAGAGTCATTATCGCTTGTAGAAATAAAGAGAGAGGAGAAAAGGCTGTAAAGGAAATACAAACTGAGAGTGGTAATGAAGCAATATCATTGAGGATTTTGGACTTGGCATCTTTTGCGTCAGTCAGAGCCTTTGCAGCAGATTTCATAAAAACAGAACCAAAGCTGGATATTCTGATCAACAATGCAGCGGTTATGATGTGCCCATTTTCAAAAACTGAAGATGGATTTGAAATGCAGTTTGGTGTAAACCATCTTGGCCATTTTCTTTTAACAAATCTCCTGATTGATTTGTTGAAA
The DNA here is from genome assembly GCA_004194415.1 of Aurelia aurita. Taxonomy (NCBI): domain Eukaryota; kingdom Metazoa; phylum Cnidaria; class Scyphozoa; order Semaeostomeae; family Ulmaridae; genus Aurelia; species Aurelia aurita. The sequence continues at coordinate 832,327 of REGM01000073.1, read as the reverse complement.
AAGTCTGCACCAAGCAGAATCATTCATGTGTCGTCATCAGCTCACCAATTTCCATGGTCTATTGATTTTGACAACCTCAACAAAGAGGAGTCATATTCAAGAATGACTGCTTATGGGGTCAGCAAAGTTGCAAATGTTTTGTTCACAAGGGAGCAGCATAAAAGACTTGCTGGCACAAATGTTTCAGTTTTCTCATTGCACCCAGGTGCAGTAAACACAGAGCTCCAAAGGCATATTGTTTCAGGCTATGGAGAATATTTTGCCAGCCCTTTGCGATTTTTCTTCAAGAGTGCTGACCAAGGAGCCCAAACATCTATTTGTTGTGCAGTGGAAGAGGGTTTGGAAAAGCTTTCTGGAGAATATTTCGCTGATTGCGCTATGAAGGCAACATCAGCGCTTGGCAATGATATGGAAGTAGCGAAGAAATTGTGGGATTATAGTGTGAAAGCAACAAAGCTTGGAGAATGATTTTAACAGTTTTAGACAGTTTTACGGAGAAAAACATGGAAACACTAAAAGTAATTCTTAATGTGACAAAATATATTAATATGATTTATAAAGACAGATGCTGGAAAAGTAGCAATCTAGTTTAAAATAGAAGAAAAGAAGGCTACACACACACAATTTATTCTCCTATTGTTTGATCACTTTTGGCCGCAGATTTGGATTTAGCACCCAAACTTTAGTCTAAATACAAGTTTTCACACTGTTAGTGTTTGATTTTATGTGATAAAAAGTGTTAATGGGATTTCACTGTGAAATCATTTGGGGTGAAACTTTTAAACCGCCCCCTAGTCATTTTTCGCCATTTATGTACTTCCAATCCATTGTTTGCCTCTAACTGCCTCCCGTAAAAACAATTTGGGAGTTGCAAATTTGTGATAATTCACTGAAGAACTTATTATAATTCTCGACTCTGATAATTGATATAAACATATTTTTACAAAAACAGGTTATTCTAGCTGGAGGCAAAAATTGATTTGAAGTAATTTACNAGTTTTCACACTGTTAGTGTTTGATTTTATGTGATAAAAAGTGTTAATGGGATTTCACTGTGAAATCATTTGGGGTGAAACTTTTAAACCGCCCCCTAGTCATTTTTCGCCATTTATGTACTTCCAATCCATTGTTTGCCTCTAACTGCCTCCCGTAAAAACAATTTGGGAGTTGCAAATTTGTGATAATTCACTGAAGAACTTATTATAATTCTCGACTCTGATAATTGATATAAACATATTTTTACAAAAACAGGTTATTCTAGCTGGAGGCAAAAATTGATTTGAAGTAATTTACTTCAGGCTAAGCTAAAAACTTGAAGAGCAGGTATTGTCTATTTTCAATTTTTTGATATCTATACTCTAAACATCACCATAGAAGGTTGGGTGATATCTAGAAATCTAAATTTGCCTTTCAATCTCGTTATGTGTAATTTTGGTGGCGAAATATCCAATACCTTTCTCACAGCTATCCCTCCAAACAGAGTAACTTTTTTTGGCCACCCAGTATATTAGTAAGGACAGCAGCTGTCCATCTGCACAGTAGAGATCCCATCTCCTTATTATCTGGCACTTGTGTCTAGTTGCATGTATGTATTGGAATTTTGAAATTAAAGTGAACTGAACTGTATTTGTGTGTGTTATGAAGTGCCAATTTTAGCCTGGCTTACCCATATTACCCCCATTACACCCTGTAATATTTTGCTAGAAGAAAACACCCCCTTTAACTGCCCCAGCATATATTCTACTCCGTTGATTTCCGGGGTCAACAAATGAAGCAAATTCTGTCCCCGGACAAGATGTGAATCTCAACGGTACAAAATCCCTCCCAAATGAAACCTCGGCTGCAGATTGTGTGAAGTCAACCCCAGGGAAGGAGACAACAAATTTCAGAAATTATTTCCGTTCCAATACTGTTCGCCACCAAAAACTATGCAACCCTTGGTACAAAATTGGGGCTCCCTGGCAAAGATTTCAATATTTTTTCGATCTCCAGGACCCCGGCGAACATCTGACCTCTCACCCGGGCACTTGGAGGAGGGTGTAAGAAAGTATTTTTTGGCGTGACGTAAACAAAGGAATCAGATGTAGACATGAAACATAGAGATAGGAGCACGATATGTTGATCTCAGATCGTCAGGTTTATAATTTCTGAATTGAAACATAGTCTTTGATTAAAACTAATTTAAAGTGAGCACAGTTGAACATGTCTGTTGCAAGTTGAGGTTTATATTGAAAACATTTTAAATGCATGTTTTAGTCTGTAACCGTTTATAGCGTTATAATCTGTGTCGCACAACAAATGACTGTTTTTTGTATTCCTTTAAATATTTCAAAGGACATATTTCTGATTACACTACTTACAAACTACATTACAATACTACAATGGCGATACCACAGGGAGCAGACTATCACTTCTACGTGGCCATTGCATGAAACGTAAACCAGATACAACTACACGTAAATACTACAAGCGATTGAATACGGAAGTCTGTAGTCACTCATGCAAAACCTAAAACCGAAAGGCTTTCGAAAAATTTGACGCATATGCTGGATTTGTCATATCGATACGAGAAGCAGAGGCAACAAAAGAGAGTGGCTCGAAAACCACTTTTATGGTGGTCGATTCTCAATTTAGCGTTGTAAAAAGTGAACCCATCATGCATGCAAGCCTGCAGCACGGGTGGCGCCAGGAATCTTCCGACGGAGGGGCTGGAACTTCCGACAGGGGGGCTAAATGGCAAAAAATGCTGTTTTCGTACGTCATTTTGCCAAATTTCCTCCGACAATAACCCAAAATTTCCTCCGACGGGGGGCTGTAGTCCCCCTAGCCCTCCCCTGGCGCCACCCCTGACCTGTAGTGATTAGACACAAAATTCCAGATGTTCTGTGAGCAATGTTAAATATCCAACGACTGCAAAGAAGATATAAAAAAGTAAATCGTAGCCAGGGTTAGGGTCAGGGTCAGGGCAAAACATATAGGTAAATAACAAATTTAGGCCATATTTGAGAGGACAAAAGGGGGCAATTGCCCCGGTGTGCCCCATCTCTAGCGTTCTTGTGTACTGCTTGGATGTATGATGATAGTTGTCGAAAATTGCGAAAAAATTGTGATCGAATATTGAATTAAATGCGTCAAAGACTTGCATCAGGTTTCCAACCACGTTCTTTGATGAAGATTGCAATGAAGCCAATGATTGTTAAAACTAGTGTCATTACCATGCACAATCGACGGAGCTAGAGTCATCAAGCATCCTAGCATAAGGATAGAATCAGGACTTTGCAAATAGACCTTTTTGCTATTCTATAAGATGGATAAAGCGATATTCCCATGCATTTTGTAGAAATGTGTCGAATTTGCGAATGTGCACAACTTTGAGGCTCTAGCGCCACTCAATCGAGACCCTTCCGTATAAACATGTATAAAACTATCGCTCGATCCGGATTCTTTGTAAAACAGCTAAAAGGTCTATTAACAATTTGAGACTGCATTCACATGATACCGGCACAATTTGAAAACGGTGAAAAATGTGACGGATAAGCCTCCCGTTCACACGAAAACGACACATGTTTTGCCGGCAGATTTTGAAAACGGTAGATTTTGAAAACGGAACTCTAACCGGCACATTTTGAAAACGGTATTCTGTGGACGCTCGAAAACGATGGAAACGGAA
>REGM01000073.1:765106-828123 GCA_004194415.1 Aurelia aurita | reverse complement strand
ATTTTGGAAAAAACTTCATATACAGATTTTGTCGAGCTACATCTGTTGAGAATAACCTCCTTGAAGTATTGAATGTTGATGAAACAGTTCACGATCTACCGTTTTCGGCAGCCAACATTACCACCCATTTTACCCCCAGCCTACCCATGTTACCCCTGCAGACCCTATACTTCCACTTGTTAGTTACACTTTATCATTCAGTTGGACCAATTTCTTAGTTTCTTGTGGTTTCTTGTAACAAAATACGTGTCATTACAAATCTTATTTCTTGAAATAGAAAAAGTTAACTCAAAGTTTCATACCTTGCTCGTCCATCTGGATGTCTTGAAAGTTGAAAGATTGATAATAAAGATGTGTTCTTCCTCCGATTGCAAAGTTGTCAGCTTCATAAAACAAAATCCTTGACTTGGACGTCATAATAAACCAGTAAAAACACTTCTTGAGGCATGGTAAGAAAATTATCGGTCAACCTCGTGGTTATCATTTCAGCTCGTCCGTCCCCTCATCCTTTCGACCAATTTCCACCTTCGCTTCATTAAGCACATGAACTGCGCACTCTGCAAAAACCTGAGTTAAATTATTCCCAAAAGATTAGAAGTCTAAGCAATCCATTTTCGAGCTTTCGATTGTCCTTGTTTGAATGAAAAGAAGCTTTTATTGACAACTTTTTAGCATGATTTGAGAATTTTCTCGAAATTGAAAAAAACCTAGCAATGCAGAAAGCTGTATCACTCTTGGGATCACCAAACAATGCCATTGCAACAATTTCTCAAAAACTGCAGAAGCATTCAGAACTTTGAACATTCCTGCAATTTTTCTACGGCATATTTTGCCGGTGCTTCGTGTAGCCGGTCCAAAAGATTTTCCCCGCTGTGCATGGGCGATAAGAAACGCGGTAGTTAATTCCTAAAAAAAATTTCTTCCTGTGTCCTTATGCCCAATCCCCCCTGTGTCCCTATGCCCGTGAAGGTTGTTGTTGTTGCAGTTCAGTCACTCAAATCAGAACACAGGGAAACAAGAAAAACCAGGCACAACAACAACAACCTTCACGGGCATAGGGACACAGGGGGGATTGGGCATAAGGACACAGGAAGAAATTTTTTTTAGGAATTAACTACCGCGTTTCTTATCGCCCATGCACAGCGGGGAAAATCTTTTGGACCGGCTACACGAAGCACCGGCAAAATATGCCGTAGAAAAATTGCAGGAATGTTCAAAGTTCTGAATGCTTCTGCAGTTTTTGAGAAATTGTTGCAATGGCATTGTTTGGTGATCCCAAGAGTGATACAGCTTTCTGCATTGCTAGGTTTTTTTCAATTTCGAGAAAATTCTCAAATCATGCTAAAAAGTTGTCAATAAAAGCTTCTTTTCATTCAAACAAGGACAATCGAAAGCTCGAAAATGGATTGCTTAGACTTCTAATCTTTTGGGAATAATTTAACTCAGGTTTTTGCAGAGTGCGCAGTTCATGTGCTTAATGAAGCGAAGGTGGAAATTGGTCGAAAGGATGAGGGGACGGACGAGCTGAAATGATAACCACGAGGTTGACCGATAATTTTCTTACCATGCCTCAAGAAGTGTTTTTACTGGTTTATTATGACGTCCAAGTCAAGGATTTTGTTTTATGAAGCTGACAACTTTGCAATCGGAGGAAGAACACATCTTTATTATCAATCTTTCAACTTTCAAGACATCCAGATGGACGAGCAAGGTATGAAACTTTGAGTTAACTTTTTCTATTTCAAGAAATAAGATTTGTAATGACACGTATTTTGTTACAAGAAACCACAAGAAACTAAGAAATTGGTCCAACTGAATGATAAAGTGTAACTAACAAGTGGAAGTATAGGGTCTGCAGGGGTAACATGGGTAGGCTGGGGGTAAAATGGGTGGTAATGTTGGCTGCCGAAAACGGTAGATCGTGAACTGTTTCATCAACATTCAATACTTCAAGGAGGTTATTCTCAACAGATGTAGCTCGACAAAATCTGTATATGAAGTTTTTTCCAAAATTCATTCATATTTTTTGCCTTACCCAATTTACCCCAAGCTTGCACATTTTACCCCCCCCGGCCAGGACCCCGGCAACCATCTGGCATCTCACCGGCCATTAAACAGGGGTGTATTGCAGAAAAATAATGATTTTGGGTTTGCAAATTAGCACAAGGTGGCTGTTTTCTCTGGGAAACTGGTTTTTGGCAATGCAGATACTGGATGGAATTTGGAATACAACTCTCGTTTCATCTTTTGGATATTATCTGTCGTTCATACTCTGATGAGTGTCAGACGAGAAAAACTTTCAGCATGTTTCATAATGGTTTCGCTCAGCCTCGTCCCCAGGGCCTTTTGTCATATTAGGAAGGAGCACTGAGACTGAGACGAAAGACCCTGGCACCCCCCTGGCATTGGCTGGTTAAATGACCATCAAAACACCCCTCTCTCCGTTGGTGTCATAAATTATAGAAATCATAATGTATGCAGCAGTTATAGTTATGTTTTGCAATAGAGGAGACAATATGACAAACACTTTTCGTCTCCGTCTCAATATGACAAAAGGCCCTGGGGACGAGGTTGGATTTGATCATTTTGTGATCATTTGTGATCATTTGTGATCATTTTCCAAATTACAGCGTTTTTGTTCTTCGAAAAGAATTGAGTAAAAATTATTACCATCATAGCCTCCAAATTAATGAAGAAAAATTGATAGGATTTTCAAGAACACCATAGTTATGAAGTCTACAATATGGTGGTAATTCGGCATTCACAGGTCTGTCGCTCTTCTGGTTTACGATTTAAAAATTTGATGACGTGACAACATAAAAAATGTTGCAATATAGAAAATGCTTTAATTTTAGAGTAACAAAGATATGAAAAAAGTGGATGGTAGAATCATATCAAAACAACTGAAGTTCCTTAAAGTCATTCAATCCAAACAAAAGCATTTATTCCACTTCTAAAAGATTTGGAGTCAACAGTCAATTTGTTAAAGAGTCATTGTCACCCAGGATCCCTTGTGGGCAGGCTGCAATTTCAGACTGTCTGAAAATCAAATTTGGCCTGAGCAGAAAATATGGATCCACACTACAGTTGTTGAATTGATAGAAAAGTCAACTAAAGTCAAACTTTGCTTCGGGTGGCATTTTTCGTTTTATTTGAGAAGAAGAAAGGGATGGGACAGTCTGGTACGCATAGCAGTTTTATTAATATCATTCTGATTGACTTGCTCAAGGTAGGAACCTTGCTGCACACTCAAGACTGAAGTGCAGACTGTGATTTGAGGCCCTCTTATCATCATTTTCTTTGTAGTATGGTATGGAATTTTTCTCAGGAAATGCCCTGTGTTCTAGAAGGGAAAATGATATTTTATCATTCATTCATTCATTCTTCATTATTCCTATATGGTAGCCCCATCAATCGAGAGGACTGCTTTACAGGGGGCCGTGTCAAACTTTACAATAATAACCACAGGAGGCCCAACGTATAGTGGTGAGGGGTCCTAGGCATGAGTACATTCTAAAGCATGAATTGTCAAGATCTTATCTTACCTTAGAATCTCTTGTTGAAAGTACTTACATATGAAGTTTTCTTGCCTTTGTTTCATATGACAGTCATTTCGTCTTTGTGTGTCCTTGCTCTTGGTCTTGGGTAATTAAATGCAGCGCCTCGAAGAAGGCTAGCCATCAACTCGTAACCCGTCTGTTTTGAATTGCGTTAATACTGTACTGCAGTATCAATGTATAGTATTAAGACTTATTATACTGTCTTATTATAATATAATAAGTCTTATTATACTATGCATAGATACTGCAGTATCTATGTATAATATTAAGACAAGGAGCGCAACTTATTTCCAAACAAATCAGCAGCAACTGTTTTATTTTCACCCGCGTTGCATCACTATTGATCTAAACATGCAAAACGACACATCAAAATGTTGCTAATTATACAATTGCGCTTCATAGTATCTTTTCCAGATCTTTAACAAGGTTGGTGCAAAATTCTGACCTATTTCTGTGAATTGAAAGAAACTTTGGTATAATTCTACCGTTGTTGGACTTTGCAGAAATCTTGAATATTTTTCGAAATTACAGTCATGAAATATCTGAATCGTCAGCCAGAAGAATGAAAGACTTTAGCTTGAACCATATTGTACACATTCATAAAAAATGGAACATATGCTGCGCTTCATTAGAACTTTCACTCAAGATCTCATTGAAAATGCAAAATGGTCCGACAAATAGTATTGATCATACTGCCAAGGGACCTTAATAGTTTTTCAAGCTTTGGACTAAGTCATCTTGAAAGAAAAGGAAAGGACGAATTATTCCAAACAGCTCCTCGCTAATTATTCATGCGATTGAGGCGTGTGTGACCTCGCTTGACCGAGGGTGTCAGGACACCCATAATTTGATTAATAAATATTTATTTATCTTGTTTTGATTGCTGTTGTCTTCTTTCTTTTGTCTCTCCTTGCATTGGTTTTTGCGCAACATTTAAACTGACCTTGGCCTAACTGGGAATAACCACTTTTTCGAATCTAACTCCCTTGTATTCCTGTGTGTAAGTGCGCCTTCGCAGAAGAAACAGTTTAGATTCGAAAAAGCAGTTGGGCCCAGTTAGGCCAAGGTCGGTTTAAATGTTGCTCAAAGACCAAGGCGGCAGGGCGAGACAAAACAAAGACGACAACAACAATCAAAACAAGNATAATGATTAATAAATATTTATTTATCTTGTTTTGATTGCTGTTGTCTTCTTTCTTTTGTCTCTCCTTGCATTGGTTTTTGCGCAACATTTAAACTGACCTTGGCCTAACTGGGAATAACCACTTTTTCGAATCTAACTCCCTTGTATTCCTGTGTGTAAGTGCGCCTTCGCAGAAGAAACAGTTTAGATTCGAAAAAGCAGTTGGGCCCAGTTAGGCCAAGGTCGGTTTAAATGTTGCTCAAAGACCAAGGCGGCAGGGAGAGACAAAACAAAGACGACAACAACAATCAAAACAAGGTAAATAAATATTTATTAATCAAACTATAGGTGTCCTGACACCCTTGGTTTGACCGGATGTTTGTAATAAGACAACAATAAGCAATTCAAAATCTTCATCACAATTGGTCGAAATCAAGATAAAAATTGCCGCCTGCCTGACCAAAAATCATCCGGCTATCTAGCTGTAAGCTGTTGGAAACAAGTCGTCCTCTCTTTTCATACAAGACGACGTGGGCAAGTTCACCGAGGCAGAAACAAAATGACGGAAAAAGACAAAGTCCCAAAATTTCATTCATTAAATAAAACGCATCGTTCATAGTTCTATATACAAAATTGTACTGAGGTTAATCTAGTGAAGAAGATAACCACTAAATCTTGCTATTTATGGAGATATAATAACTACAGCTATTAATTAGAAATACAATAAAATAATACAATACGTTATTCACGATTTGTTAGTTAAAGTCTGCTTTAAGCAGAAGAACACTTCAAGTGCTGTTGGGGGTATGTGCAGAGAGTGGGGGGGGGGGGGGGCAGTTCTTTTATTATTCCAGAGAGTTTCTACAGAAATCGAATAAGCAATCTTACATAGCTGCAATTCTAGTCGATTTTCAATTGTAATCTAAGTTTAACTTATTGCCTAAGTCCCTTGTTTCTTTGTGTTCTTCAATTTGTTGATGTCACTCCGGCCAAGAGGAACTCGTAACATTACTATGAAATAACGGGCACATTTTAGGCCCTCGCAGGGTGGTTCCGTATACGCCAGTCAAATTACTAGAATTGGGTTAAAACAATAGCGATTGTATTTTAAACGAATCAGGATGCGATATTTCAAGACCTTCAAGGTGGCACATTTCGCATCACCTGGAGCTCTCATAGCTGCGACGGATCTATTTTGTTTGTACAGCGGAACTTTACTGCTTGACAGGTGCATGCTTTTGCAATTCGTAGGTCAGGGAAACATCTTTCTACCAATACCAACAGTTTGTTTTCCAATGTTCAAGCTTGTAAAACCACATTTTGAAGACATTTTTTGTGGTAAGACGTTGGTTTACGAAAATCTCTGCTAGTTTAGGCCGTCTATAAATAAGTGTGCCCATTATTTCATGGCAATGTTATGATCCCTTATTGACCAGATTAACACCAACAAAGAACACAGGGAAACAAGGGACTCAGGGAATAAGTGTAGTTTAATTGAATAACTCCAGGGTGTCTAAAAAAGAACTACGTCTCACAACTCGCCAAAATTGAATGAGAACAGTCATCTTCAAATATCTTTCAGTACGTAAAATTATTTTCCAGCTTCAGTTATCTTAGTCATAGGTTTGAATGAGTAAATCTCGCTTCTTTGAGAGGTGTCTGGTTTTGGTTTTGAAGTAACTAGCCTGCGTCAGGCTATGAAGTAACACGCGGCTGTGTGCCTTCGTCTTGCTTTTATAACATTTAACATGCAACATGTATGAATATGGCACTGGCGAATGTTTGCAAATCGTCTATTACACATATAGCTATCTGGCTTCAGAATAGACCTTTTCGCAAACAAAGTCATCTCGTTTCAAAGACAGTTTTCGCCCGACATATTACCCAAGTTCTTTGTGTCCCTGTGGTAAACCTTCCTCAACTTTGACTTATACCAACTGCTAGAAACTGTTAGAAGCTGTGCAACGTCAATATTACTTCTGAAACTAGTTAAGTACCAATATGATCTTAGCAGTTAAAAACACATAATGTCAAGCGTACTCCCTATTCTGTGCATTCAATAAGTGGGTAACTGCGTCAGCCCGTCTTCAACAGTCATTCCACAGAAATTAATTGCAACAAAAACGATATTTGGCAATCATTTGCTTGGAGCGGAGGAGGATTAGGTATCAGCTCAAGCTTAGTGTTATGAAATTTGACTTATTTTATGTCAGATAACAAGCAGCAGTATAGTAAGTCTATTTGTCATTCATACAAGGATTTGACCTCATAGTATCTATTCATCAATTTATTTCACCATTATTTAGTAGGTTACTTTTCATTGCTAATCAATCAACAACATAGACGCCATATAACAATATATACAAGTTAGTAATAAAAAACCTTGCACCTGAAGACACCAGTAACATATCTATTATGCAAAACAATAATGTGGCGACACTACTAGGTCAAGGCTTAGGTTTAGTAATAAAAATTTGAGATTCAACACGGAATCCAATATATAAGATAAAGATTTCTAATTAAAGAATAAATTTAAATACCAATAAGGTCTCTTACTTGAGAGAGCACTTCGTCCTTCTTGGAAGTTTTCCGATTCAATTTCGCCTCAAATGATTTCAAAAGAAGTAGTCCTGGAGGCGTGTTGCCCAGTCTTGCTTGACAGAGGTACCTACAACAAATTTAAATATTAGATCACGTTTACACTGTACCGGTACAGTTTTGAGCCGTTACAAAGTTGTTACTGTTCAAGGGCGTTTACACTGCTCCAGAACAAAATTATTCTATAGATAGAAGGAAGAAAAGTGTTACGGATTAGCAGGAACATTGCAATCGGGAGGTTGATCCGTTACACTTTTGTTACGGATCCAAAGTTGTATTGGTACAGTGTAAACGGGGTCTTAATTGACAATGCACAAACGTTCGATGACTGTAGAGCGATATAACCGATTTCGTGAAATAAATTTTACCATCAAAGTGAACTTTTCCACTTAAAATGACAATGGTTCGTTGAGAGTTTTGGNCCCGCTGGCCCGTACGCTTATGAATAAGACTGAGTTCAATTGCGATAGAGGTTGAGCTCAAAGGTTGCAAATTTGATGAAGGATTTTAGCCCTGTTTTCAAGAATTTCGATTTAAAGCACTCGTAACTGCAGAAGAAACCCACTATTGATTAAATATTTGTAGGTCAGCAACATATGAATGTTAGTTTGATTGATTAAGGGTTTTAGAAAACAAAGACAAATATAAGCTAGCCAATATCACAAATTCAATGAATTTCAAAAGCATGAAAAATCTGATTGCAGTGGCTAATTCTACGGAGCTGAAAACTATAGAAAATATCTTCATTTGCAATGTGTCTCCAGCTGTTTCCCTGCATTAGAAAGAGAAAGTAATGGTTTTTTTCAAATTTAGCTGATACTGCCCCTTCAATAGTGGGAAAAACTTCTGGCTCACAAACAACTATGTCACTCCCGACTCACAACGCAAAGTACAGGGTCAAATAGACAGGGTCAAATAGACATAAAATCAAAAGGAGACATACCTCGAGACGTCTACTTGAATGATAATACTTCCCACCAACAAGGCCAATAACTTCTGACGATGACAAATGCGAATGGAAATCCATAACAAGCAATGCTTTCAGGCAAATAGTCACTGTAAACGGTTGTGCATTTTCGGATGGGAAAAATCGGCAGGGAACCAGTTTGTATGGATCTGATTCGGGTAAAGATTTGCGAAATTTGTTTGCAAAACTAAGTGGTCTTGCTCTTGATTCGATCCTCTCGTCGTCTGGGGACAAATGCTACAAAGTAAAGTTGGAAATTAATCATCGATCATCAAGCCATTTTGTTCAATTTGATGTAAACTTATATAGCACATTTGTAAATCGTTATGACACTTTTTTCCCCAATGAATGGCTTAAAAGAACTTTGTTAAAGGGACTTTAGGTGTTGCAATGCTACTATGGGAATTATATTTTGAATGGTTTCAGAATTTCAGCATGTTTTCTTTCATGAGAAAAATTAAAGCAAAGTCTCTAAGAACAAAGACCTTAATACTATTTGTAATTGCTACATTAATGGAGAAAACTTTTAAAACTTTCAATAAAAACTATTTTTCATGAAGGTCTACAATGTGGTGGTAAAAAAGAGCCCCTTTATATTGCTTTCGTGATTTTCAATAGAGCTTGTTCGCAGGCCAGTGGCTTTCTGGTTAACGAGTTAGAAATTTGATCACGTAACAATATGAAATAAAAAATATGCTGTAAATTTAACCTCAACACTTTATTTTACTCACCTAGTAGGGATCTGTACTGGCAAAATGGATAGTTTTGATGGCTTAAAACGGTAGATCCTGACGAATTAAATCAACAATCGCAATGTCAAGCAGGGTAGCTCAAACAGTTGTAACTCCCGCAAATTGTTGACCCCTGTAGGCCCTTTCATTTATTCTCGTAATAATTTACAAACAAACACATGGGTACATAACGATACCCCAGGGAGCATGGAAATACACTGCAACCCTTTGCCTATTTACATTTAACTTAATATTTAACCTGTAGACCCTAAAGAGGTAAAAATCAAACCAAACATAAAGAGAAAAATCTACCTTTACTGAGAACCCCTCAGATTCTGTTCGATCAATCCAGTCTTGATTGATATCCATTTGCCATCGTTTTCTTGGCCTTAGGCCTAAACTGAATGTTTTGCTCATGTCCCAATCACCATTCCTTTCTTGCGCTGTTTCTTGATATCCCCCATTCATCATAGCTGCGTTTCCCATGTAAGGGGCATCTCCTGTGTCTGAATTAGTATCATCGTAACCGTCATCATCATCACCATCATCATCATCATCGTGTTCGACATCCTCATCTTCGCAATCCTCATTATCATTATACCTTCTGTGCATATCTGACTTAGTTAAGTATTTTTGTTTACATTTCGCCCACATGTCAGTAATAAGATGTCGAACTTTCGTATGATTGTTGTGGCTATTTGGTGATAACGCCATTCCATTCCCTTCAGTTAAAAATCTCTTAAACGCATCTCTCTCATCGTCTGTTATGACGTCACTACCAAACATGTCTCTTTCTGTTAATTTTTCAGTAGCCTCGTAATCGTCTTCTGTGTCTGGCGATGGGGTATCGTATCGAGGTGAGTCTGTCAGTTTTCGTTTCCTACACAATGGCAGCCGACCAGTTCTCCTTGGCCTCTGTGCAGCACCAAAATTAATGGCACCAACTCTCTCTAAATATGCGTGCACCCTGCCAATCGAGTTGATATCACCAGTATACCATGGCATATCGCAACGTGCGTTGTGTTTGTTCAGATAAAATGGTTTCTTGCTATGCCATGATTTCAAAATGGAGTTTCTAATTTTCACGTACTTCTCTGGTGGTTTCACCCTGCTACCAACAAAGAATTCCGGGCATCCAATCTTTTCTTCTTCAGTAATAATACTGAGATCCATAATGCGTTCTTCTGTTGGCATAAACATCTGTCCATCCTCGTTTTCATCCTCAACCGCCGACATATTTGTTACTTGTCTCATCCCACTCATCTTGAGCGCCATCGCAGCGACATCTGATTCGAGCAATGGACTTATTTCTGATACAGAATCGAACCCAGAATCCCCTGCGGAGCTTTTGTCAGATGCAGGACCCGTATCACGATCGCAAATCAAATCTTTACCAGGAATAATTCCATTTTTAGGGATCCGAATTAAATCCTTTTCATCCGCTAAATTCTCATCACATACAGTAGAATCTGGTTCACATTGTCTAATTTTTGGCTTTCTTCCCCTTTTTGCCTTCGGTTTTGGAATTTCTAAATCGCCTACAGTTTTTGAAAAATCATTTTTAGTCCGTTTGATTCCTTTCCTAATAGCCGCATCTGTCATTGTCTCACTATCTGCCAACATCTCATCCCCATAAAGCGGAGACATTGGCTTCCCCATTTCTAATTCAACCTCTCTACTAATATCCTCAAGTTCTTTTTGGGCATTTTTCATCCTTGCAGCTTTACAGTCGATATTTTTCTCTCTATGAAGGTCTTTGTCTCCTCGATCTTTGTCTTTCGGCACTGTTTTCTGCCTTTCTTGATTCATACGCGCACGACTAGGCCTACCCCTTCTCGGTTCTTGTGCGCATCCGAAGTTGATAGCTCCGATTTGCTCCAAATAATCATGAACTCTGCTAATGGCGTTCACATCACCACAATACCATGACATTGCCATCCTTGCTGCTTGTTTCGTTAAATATGCTGGTTTTGAATCCATCCAACAATTTATGATTGAATTGCGCATTTTCAAATACTTCTCGGGTGATTTGTTTTTATTTCCATTGAAAAATTGTGGATTGGCTCGTTTCTCTTCTGCTGTGATGACATTGAAATCGAGGTAAACCTCGTGATCAGCTTGCACTTGATTCACAATCTTAGGCAGTTTCTTGTCCTTCGCAGGGCCAGGTGGTCTTCCTCGCTTTTTCTTCTGCTCCATTCCGGGGTTTTCACTACTCTCCATTCTCTTGGCATGGAAATATTTCACCCTTCTTCGTTCCATGCGTTCTACCCATTTATTCTTCATTGAACAACCAACATTGATACCTCCAAAATTTTCTAAGAACATGAAAACTCTTCCCACTGCGTTCGCATCTGTTGGATCTACTTTGCCCCGAATTGAATTCTTTGTGAGATAGGCTGGTCGATTCTTATTCCATTCTTTGACGATGAATTTACGTATTTGCAAATATTTATCCGGGCTTTTCGACAACTTTCCCATGAAGAATTCTCTGCATTCCTTTCTCTCAATTGGTAAAATCTCATCTTCTTTGAACACAACCTCTTCAATTTTCATCGGAACAAACCTGTCTTTAGTGGTCTCTTCAAAGACTTTGGAGATGTCACCGCGGCAATTTTCCATGTATGTTGGGTCATTTTTGTCTTCAACGAGATCCGAGTCACTGTCACTACTTTCCGATTCGTCTTCTGTGTCGTCATCATCATCGTCACTCTGACTACTGCTTGTGCTACTGCTGTCACTGTCACTGTCCGAACTGTCCGTGTCCTCATTGTCATCATCTTCAGTGCTACTACCGCTGCTGCCATCTTCGCTTGCCTCTTTGTTCACATATGGAACAATACCAGGTGGTAGCCCAGTCAATTCTACGGCACATTCAAAATTCTCATTCGATAAATTCACACTTTCAAAATGACTTTCCGGCAATTCATATTTGATATCTTCGCTATGACGAGATTCCGGACATGACAGATCCTTTTCCGAGAAATTTTCTACTTCCGGGATGAGACTCTCATCGGAATTACTTCCTCCTAGCCTCAGTTCATCTCCATTCATAAATGGATCATTACGCAGTTCGGTAATTCGGGGATTCTCAATTAGGCATTCCGATTGAGATTGCTCTCCGTCATCTGTGTAGAGTTCTTCGTCCCAATCGTCTGAAGATTTTCTTCTTACTGATTTCAAATTAACATCAGATTCATGTTCTTTAAATGGCGAATCCGCATCATTGTCATTGAAAAATTCATCTTTCTCTACGAAAGCATTTTCAAATTTCCCAATCCCATGACTTACACTTTCAAACAGTGGCTCAGTGCTATGTCCTTCGTCGTGATTGATGTGCAGAAATTTTGATGTATCGCCGTAAGGTGACAGACAATCAAGCCGGATGTTATCAGCAATCAATAATTGCCTGCAACGTAATTCAGGATCTAATCCTCTTTCTTGGCAAATGAGATTGGTTTTCTCCCTAATAGTATCAAGTTCATCTACATCTGATTTCTCCTCGGCTGGTGGTAGACGCAAACAATCCTCAATGTCTTTCTCTTTAAAATGGCTTTCTTGAATGGCTTCTCTTTTTCTCAGAACGTCTTTAGACATTCCCGGAAGAGTGAATGGAAGACCGCAGTTGTTCATGCCAAAAATGTCGCTGCTTAATGATGTGACGATCTGGCTCAGCATTAATGGGTTTCTATGGTCCATTGTTGGTTCAAGGTCGTCATTGAGACCGTCATTCCTATGATCAATCTTCTCCGTTTCTATATCATTCTCTTCATCGGTCATATCATTCTTGACAGCCGTTGTTGCACCAGAATCTTCCGTTACTATATCTTTAACGCATTCTGGCGCTGCCGTTTCTTTCTCGGGACAAACTGACTCTCCTTTTGGCTCTGTACCTATCGGTGCATCATCCGCGTGCTCGGTCGTATCAGAAATTTTCGTATTCGATTGCCCTGCATCAATGCTGCCTGTTAATTTCTTTCCCAAGCTACCTTTAACGATATCCGACAACTTTTCTTTCGGGGTAGTTTTTCTTTTCTTGCCCTTCTCTTTTGTCGGCTTCGTAACTTTTTTCTTCTCATCGAGAACAACACTGTGCCATTTGTGCGACTCTGCTCCTCCATTCTCTACTAAAGTGATGTCTTCTTTAGCTACAGCACCATCATTAAGCACACTCTCTAAAAGTTCCTCTGTACTATCAATTTTCTTGTCACAAGTTGATTTTTGTTCGTTATCTTCCTTGCATTTTCGACCAACAGATTCTTTAACATTCTTCACTTCTTGGCTTTCGTTAACATCCTGCAACTGTGTCACTGTTATTTCACTGATGGCCTCTTTTGCTAAGCTTTTCGAGTCACTCTTTATTGTATCTTCATCCTTTGCAATTTGTGAATCATTCATAGACTCTGATGAATCCATCGATGACGTCACCTTATCTTCTGCAATTTGCCTTGTGCTCCTCCTGGGCCGCAGTACCTTCTTGTTTACATTCGCTGATTCCGACACGGTGGCATTCGCTTTTCGTCTTTTCGACTTTCGCGGCTCAATTGATTTCTTACTTGTCTTGGCATTTCCCTTGACTTCTACTGTTAGTTCAGTAGGCTCTTCGATTTCTTGTTTTCTCGGAACCACGGCGGAAGCGATCTTCTCAGAATCGCCTTTAGCAGGAAGTGAATCTTTAGCAAGAGTTGACTCTTCATGAAGTTCTCCTTTTCTTTTCGTATCTTTTTCATTCAGGCTAGCATCTTTCTGATCTAAGATAGTCATCTCATCTGCTATTGAGTTATCAACGTTTGTAACACTACTTTCTTGAGAAGAACCAGTTTCTTTAGGAGGTGGCTGTTTTAGAGGTGTCTGTTTTGGAGGTGGCAGCTTTGGAGGTGGCAGCTTTGAAGGTGTCTGTTTTGAAGCTGTTTCGTCCACTGCTTCCTGTTCTTTATCATTGTTTTCTGTTGTCTTTGATTTGGTTTCCTTCAACTTTGCATTTTCACTCGCATTGTCAGCTTTACTTTCAATTACAGGTGTATCAGTTTCCATCAGAACATCAGAACCATTTTCTAGTTTCGCATCTTCAACCTTGGTGGAAGGAGAATCATTTTCATTGATTTCTTGAGCAACATTTTCCTGAATTGAATCTTCAATTTTCACAACCTCAGGTTTAGATTTAGTGGTTCGACTCCTGGTTCTTCGAGTTGCCGCAGGCTCTCGTTCCACTTGATTAACCAGCTTACTTCTTTTACTCTTTCTTGCTCTGCTTGAAGGTTTTGGGTTCTTGAGAGTATTTTCTTCGTTAGATGACTGCTTCAATTCCACTTCAGCTGAAGCTTCGACAGCTAGAGGCATCTCAGCTACAGCCTCCACAGTGACAGGCTTGGCAGCTACAGGCTTTGCAGCTACAGGCTTTGCAAGTGATGGCTCTGAATCTTTCGGCTCTATTGCAATCTTCAAAATAACTTTAGGCCGATCACTGTTTTTCTTCTCATTGTTTGATTTCACTTCTTTTCTTACAGCCAATTCGGAATTCTTCCCTAAATCCGTGTTATCAATTTCCGCATTTTCTTGTTCTTTGGGCATCTGCTTGTCTGCTGAAATTTTTGATTCTGTCTTCTTTTCGGCTATATCCTCTCTTTTATCAACTGTACCTTCGCCTTGCTGTTTCTCCTTTTCTTCTTGGTGGCTACTTTCAGAATCTTTTACATCCTCTACTCCTTCTTGAGTCACCTTTGCTCTTTCTTGCTTCTCTGTAACGTGCTCTGTAACGTGCTCTGTAACGTTCTCCGTGGGTTGACTGACACTTCCCTTTGTTTGTTCACTAGCATTCGCTCCCATCATTCCCCCTATGCCATGAGTACGTTCCTCAATTGGTTCCGGAATATAATTCGCAGGAGGAACTTTACTTGCAAGAATTTCAGTCTGTTCACATAAGTTTCCTTGCTCATCAACAGATTTATATTTCATCACACCAAAAGCTTGTTTATCAACGAAAATTTCATCAATAGCGAAAGTTCTTTTATTTGCATTTTCAGGATCCTCTTCTCGTATCATCCAACCTTCGCAGTATGTTTGAGTTGATAAAACACACGCCGGCCTTTCTACGGATTCTTCGCGACAGTAAGAATTAATCTTCTTCAGGCTAATTGACACAANCTCCGTGGGTTGAATGACACTTTGCTTTGTTTGTTCATTAGCATTCGCTCCCATCATTCCCCCTATGCCATGAGTACGTTCCTCAATTGGTTCCGGAATATAATTCGCAGGAGGAACTTTACTTGCAAGAATTTCAGTCTGTTCACATAAGTTTCCTTGCTCATCAACAGATTTATATTTCATCACACCAAAAGCTTGTTTATCAACGAAAATTTCATCAATAGCGAAAGTTCTTTTATTTGCATTTTCAGGATCCTCTTCTCGTATCATCCAACCTTCGCAGTATGTTTGAGTTGATAAAACACACGCCGGCCTTTCTACGGATTCTTCGCGACAGTAAGAATTAATCTTCTTCAGGCTAATTGACACAATGAGTTTTTCTGCAATGTCAATCTCTACCGACGAACGGCTATTACGCGTGTTCCTTCGTTGAGGAGAAGTTAGAGTTTTCATCACTTTGCCTTTGTTTACTTTTTCGATGACTTTCACTGGGGATGATTCTTTCTTCAATCGATTTCCGATGCTTATATCTTCTTTCTTACACTCTTCCATTTCTTTCTCCTTTTGATTTCTTTTAGCCCCTGTTTCTTTCTTCCTCACAACTGCAATATCTTCATCGGTTTTCCTAAGTTCATTTGTACTTGGTCGTAACTTTCTTCGAAGTGATCGCGATCTTCCATACCTTCTTTTATTCAAACAATCCAACTTGATAGAGATGACTAATTTGTCATCTGCCTCTGGCTCATCTGATAATGGCGATAATGCATGTAACAAGGCATCACAGATTTTGGTTGCTTCATCTTCTGGGATAATATCACTTGCAGTGCTTTCTACGCCCTCGATTCCGTCATTTGCACTGCTATCTCGGCCTTTATTTCCACCAGCTGCTGTACCTTCTAATCTTTCATTTTCAGCCACGCTCTCAGCCGAAACAACTTTAATTGATGAACAATCATTTGTCGAAGACACTTCTTCATCATTAAATTCATTCCCCTTTGGTGCTGATTTCACGATTTTTGCGTCTTTATCAACAATCTTTCCTTTCTTCGATGTTTCATTAGAGATCACAGCTGCAGTTAACTCTCTGTCGTCGTCAGCAATCTCTTCTTTAACATTTAACATCAGAGGAATTTTATTCCGGCGATTAGTATTTCTGGTAGTACGGCAAAGACGAGTAGGGCGTGTGGCTTTTGAATTCGATCGTGGTTGTTTAGGCTCTTTAGGTGGTGCTTTATTCTTGCACCCAGTAGAACGGCTTTTGGCAAGTCCCTCACTTCCGCCGTCTGCTTCACGGATGTTATCTGTGATTGGCTTCTTTGTATTAGTGCCAATTCCCTTCTTGTCTTCGCTAGGATTCTGAGCATCATCCGTTACTCCAGACTTTTTTTTGTTTCCAACAATACCTGGTTTTTGTGATGTTTCCTCGTTTACCGTAGATGTTTCCTCATCTTTGATTTCCGATATCAAGCCATTATCATCTGCTTCAGCAATCTTGCTATCTGGCAACGATTTCGCCGTATCGACAGCCGTAACCGAGGATGAAATAACGGCACCCTCTATCTGTCCCTTACGAGAAGTAATGTTATCCTTCACAGAACAAGAGCTGTTATCATTCTTAGTAATACGCGACATAAGGCCAGTCGAAGGTCCCTTCTTTGTACTTTCATCTTGACAATCGCTGGACCGAGTGTTAGCAATCAAAAGATCGTTCCTCGTTTCACTACTCTGAATTTCAGTACATGAATTAAGAAGTTCAGTTCCACTATTTCTATCATTTGTTAAAGGCTCGCTGCTTTCAATTAGTTTCTCGTTGAAGTCATTACTCTTTTTCGAGCACCTCCCAATGTCGTTATTTTTCGAATCTATCGGTAAATAAATGGGCGAATTTTCGTAGCTTCGTGATGTAAGGCTATTTTCGTTGATAAATGGAAGATCACAACACTCTTTTGAAGTTCGACTATCTTCCTCAACTTTCGATGAATTCGAACAATCCTCCTGTGGTTGATTGACATCTGATAACGTCTGAGAATAATCGGCAGTTGATGAGTAATCGAGCAGTTCGTCGGATTTTCTCCCTTGTATCCTTGTGCTCCCATTTTCTTTCTTTACAAGATCTTTCGTCCCAGTTTCACTGGCTTTCGGTGTTGTCTTGGTTTCTATAGAGCAAAGGATAAAATTGAGTTCTGAGGTGATATGGATTTTGTCCAGGTTTGAGATTTTTTGAAAAATAAGTTTTAAGGTAAACAATATGAGCTTCATCCAGCGAACTAAGACCACGGTCACACAATACCGGCGCAATTTGAAAACGGTTAAAAATGCGACAGTGTAAACATTTTAGCTAGCGTTCACACGATACCGGCACAATTTGAAAATTGGAGAAAAGTTGACAGTAATAATTTCCTTGCAATTTCCCCAACAACGAGGCAAGAATTTGATACCAAAGAAATGTATCTAGGCCAAAAGAATCGATTGGCCTCGTTTCGAAATCTTCAAAAATGTTCAGAAACTGACGCCTGTTGAGGTTGAGAATGATTGCTGAATTGAATTTTGTTGAAAAATGTTGCTGATGTTTCACAAAGTAGCTCTCTCAACACATTCCTTTCCTGTGCAAAATGCTTCCTGAGCAAGACAATACGTTTTTAAAAAGTAAAAATGCTTTCTTGTCATTTTATTTTTACTGCAAAAAATTTCGGACACTGAAGTTTGTAGACGTTTGAAAGGTCCGAAAATATTAACGTTCGAAATCGTATGCGTTTAATGTATCTCTTCTCGATGTGGGCATATTCCATTGATTATAGTATAAGAAGAGCGAAAGAATGCCCTCGTGTTATGTTGAGTCAAACTGATGATTGCGTTTCAACAACTTGCCACGGAACAAGTCTGAACAACATTCTAAAAATTTTGGGTGATGTTCTGTGAAATGTTGAGAGCACTTTAACGAGGCTTCAAGGGAATCCAATAAGCAGATATAAGCGTTTGACAAAAATAGCCGCGCAAAGACAACAGACCTTGACACGCGCCAAACCATATTTGGGTCATTGATCTGTCAGCAGGAAAAATCGACATCTTACACGCTAGAATTTTACCTGAAGTGGCTAGCCACTTGTCAAGCGTGTCAAGCGTCTGGCAAGCCACTTGTCCCCAAATATGCAAAAGGTTCCAACAACCTGGCGTCGTGCCCAACTTTATCGCACTATGTAGCCGTTCGGTATTCGTACTTTTTAGCGGCTTTCTTCACAAGAGAGAATGATTTATTGAACATCTCTAAGAAATTGAATATTATGAAACTAAAAGAANAAAATTAGCCGCGCAAAGACAACAGACCTTGACACGCGCCAAACCATATTTGGGTCATTGATCTATGTCAGCAGGAAAAATCGACATCTTACACGCTAGAATTTTACCTCAAGTGGCTAGAGCCACTTGTCCCCAAATATGCAAAAGGTTCCAACAACCTGGCGTCGTGCCCAACTTTATCGCACTATGTAGCCGTTCGGTATTCGTACTTTTTAGCGGCTTTCTTCACAAGAGAGAATGATTTATTGAACATCTCTAAGAAATTGAATATTATGAAACTAAAAGAAAGATTATCTCCAAAAATCAGGAGAAAGAAAAGGACCCAGCCCCAAATCCAATTTAGTTACAGCTGTTCTGTTGATTGAAAACATATAGCTATCACACAACTAAATGTACTCGACAGGGCGGCATTGTCAGCTAAAGAATATATTTTGCTGTACATATGATAGTCATCTCATCGATATTCAATAGTTTAATAAGATGCTAAAATAAAACATTAGATTCTGTCATCGGCTTTATTAGAACAAAATGACAAACATTTGTAGCAGAAGACATAATTTATGAGCTGGGGTTCGTCACAAAAAGCAAATGAGCACTCCTGTAAAGCATGGCCTAAAATTCTGAACCAGCATGTTGTTCAAAGCTGAACATAAGCCCCGGCCAAATGAGCAAACATAGTTCGCCAAACAAGTAGAAAATGTTGTTGAGCTTTTTCAAAAATATTGCCCAACGAGTCTTGCTTAATTCTGCTCGTCAACCAATGTTTTGCGACGTGGCAAAACGGGGAAAAAATTGTCTGGCAGGCAAGTCGGAACATGGGCGGTAGGAGACGTTTGAATTGTTCAGAGCAGCTTCCTGTTATTTTGTAGCCACTGGACGGTTGACCCAGCAGATGCTAATCTGCTTCATACCCATCTTTCTCTTTATATTAGAGTCGATGGGCAGATTAGCGTCTGCAGGGTCAACCGTCAAGTGGCCAATCGAGGCCTTTCGAGCAAACAATACACAATACACAAGTTCATTTCATTTTTAGTTCAGTATTTTAGTTTAAGTGTTATTGTTTTAGTTTAATTTATGTTAGTATATAGCTGCCATGCCTGTATTAGGTAGCGCATTTTGCTAATGATGATGATGATGACAACCAGCCACCCTGACTTAACGGCCCAAATTTATACCCCATTCACACTGACGCACTTCAAACAATTTAATCTAAACCAGGTTAAATTTCAACCAATCAAATGAGTTCGATGTGTTGGACTGACCAATTAGAACGCAACATTGATAACCTGGTTTAAGTTGCAAGTGTAAATCTGGGTATCCTCGGGTGGCGTAGAATCCAAGCATTTTCATAGCTTTATAATTTTTCTAAGGTAGGTTGTATTTACAAACAAAATAAAATTTAAATGAATAGATTGAATTGTAAAGCGTAGATTAGACCTGCAACTTGGACAATTAGGTTGAGCAAAATTTCTAGCTGTCAGCTGTTCATTGAAATAATTCCATCAAATTTGTCCATCAAAATTTGTTCAATGAACAGGTGTATTTAACGGACGCAATCAAATTCAACCTCAAATGTAAGCGAAAGTAATTGTAATTTAAACAACGTGCATGATCGATTTGCATTAACGCCATTCTTCAAGAGAATTTCGTTGCTTTAATGGGAATGTTCGGGAAACTGTTTGTCTTCTAGAACCCGTTTCCACAAAGTCCGGTAACAGGTGAAGTTGCGGTTTTTAGCGCCAAGCGCTGGGATCTCAGCAGTAGCTAAGTGCTAACTGAATCTACAACCCCTTGACATGACGCTAGGTGTTGGTAGGGCTCCAATCCCGTCCGCCTTATTGCTCCAGCTGCAAAGTCAGTGGATTACAACACGGCACCACAACACCTTCAAATGTCGGCACGTCAAATGTAACAAATATTGGCAAAACAATACCCCCGTCCGACTGATCTGCCTATTTTTTTTCTTGCAGTAGTTTGAGGTCATCCTTTCATGTAGATTCCAAATATAGATGTTGTTTTGTGAAATTTTGCACCTTTTGTTGTGACCCCGGGGGGGGGGGGGGTACTTGACTTTCAATTGTAGGCGAAAAGTACATTCCAAAACGTAAAAATCTGGCCAAGCAACAACCTGTTTTAAGAAAATACACCTTTTTGACAACCGGCTCTCGAAAAATTGCCTTCTTTCGATACCCGGCGCTAGAAAAAAGANTTTCTCAACTTTCATTTGTGGTGGAAAATTACATTCCTAACCGTGAAAAGCTGGCCAAGAAACAACCGGTTTTAAAAAAATACACCTTTTTGTCAACCAGTTCTCAAAAAATTGCCTTCTTTCGAAACCCGGGCCTAGAAAAAAGAGGGCGGAAACGATACCCTGAAAAACGGCACGTCCCCGTCGGAAAAATATACTAAGTACCCCCCCCCCGGGTTGTGACGCCACGATGAAGTTTACAGGAACCCATATGCATAATAGTAGTACAGTCGACAAGCGGGTTGACCCAGAAAAACGTGGTACCAAGCTGGAAGTTAGACCAATCGATGCAGAATGTTTTTTTCTGCAACGTATTCAAAATTCGCTAAAATCTGCTTTTTGGAAAAACTTTAAAGGAGGTTTCATGAATCGCACTCTTTGCTCTATACTTCTTGAAACCCCAAAAAGTGTGAAAATCTGAAACTTTTTTCACAAAACGGGACACATGTTGAGCAAGATAAATATCACAGCATTCAAGGCACTGATATTGAAAATAAAAGTACCAAGGATTACGTTAACTATCCAAGATTATGATCTATCTTATTTTAGATTGATTTAAGCAATCAATTCATAGCTGGATTCACTCAAATCTGTTACCTATATTTGTGGACACGCAGTAGATACTGTTGTTGTGTTGGTTCAAACGAACGTACCAAAAAGAATCACAGAGGAAATGGAGCGTGTAGGCATCTTATGTACATATAACAATCTCGTAGTCTTAGGCTATATGAACATCCCTTTTAGGTTAAATAAAGTCTAATACAACAATGTGCTACAATTAATCCATAGCAAAATTAAGGTGATGCTACGTTCACACAATGCCAGTAGAATTGTCTGCCGACAGAAAGCCAAGCTGGTTAGGAAGTTGAACTCCTGTTTCTACACGACATAGGGTAAATTGTATGCAACTATCTTATACGATGGAAAATGAAATCGAAAATGAAAGTGCACAGACAAATTTCTTCAAACAATAGGAAGAATATCAATGTAGTATCGAGAGCAAACTAACATAAAACTCTGTCGGCAAAATGCTTTCACACAATACTGCCTACAGAATACACCAGTTCACAGTTCACAGTTTCAAAACTTATCTTCGCACGCAAACGTTGTATAATACGCGCGCATTTTGTCAAGAAAAGCACTGTATTGCAACAAACTATTGTTTTCTTCAAGAAATGGGTATGCAAACAAGGAGACTAATTGCGCACGCATCGTTTCCCCAGAACAGTGAACTGGTGCATTGCAAACTCTGCTGCTTGGCTAACAGATAAAATATTCTGCAGAAATGCTGCCCTGCATCTTGTTGGATGGGAGGGCAAAACGCCAATTCATTATGCGGTTTTCAAATTATACTGGCATCATGTAAACGGCGTTTGAATTACTTTACTGTTTCGTAATCATAGCGAATGTACGTCGTAAAGTGTTGTCATATTAGACGATGGTCTTCTTGATTGGTCAGCAGTCAACCGACCTCCTTTATCAGTATAAATAACAGCACAAGTTAGGCCGCTTCTTGATCGAACACGCGGTGATCGATCGAAATCACTTGGTTCTGGCTCTGATGGGTCTCTCTCAGAACTACCATCTCTGCTAGGCAACACAAATAAGAATATTCGCGAAAATAATCTGCTGAGAGATGCTCGGAATGTTGGCAGGCGCAGCGTGCAAATGAACGGATTCATTGCTGATGTCGATAGCACGAACAACAACTGCAGATCACGCATTACGTGTATTGATAAACACGGACACGACTCACAAAATTTGATTGTGTAAATGAAGAAGACTGCTGGTGCAGTGCACATGACAAACACAATGATAACAACTAAAAACACTCTTGTAACCCTTTTCTGCCTCTGTTCCAAACAAATAGAGACCCTTCGTTTCGACTGTCCCCCATTGTTGTCTTGTACTAACTCCTTCTCATGGCTATTCAGCGCTCGATGAACTGCGACATACAACATCATCAAGATCACAAGAGTAAGCAGTAAAGCCCCGTTTGCAAACACCATCAAATACGTCACATAACCAAGTTTTATATACATTAAGGGGGCAAGACCGGAAATCACCCATATCATTAATGAAATCAGGTACGACCGGGTCATGTTTATGTTATTCCGGTATAACATCGGACAACTAACCGCAATGTATCTGTCTACGGTGAGGGCAATGAGACTCAGGCAGCATGCTGTAATTGAGATAAAGAAGGATAGGTGAAGAATCATGTTATCTGTAGCTAAACTCTTGCGCATGATTTCTTGGTAATGTAAATAGGAGCTGATCGGGAGAGTTACACAAGCGACAACCATGTCACTGAATGCCAGATTCAATATGAAATAATTAACCGGCGTTCGAAGTGTTTTCATTGGATCTATGAACACCAACAATCCAACTAAACCGTTGCCAACAAGCGAAAAGACGCAAAATAATATTGATATCGTTGTTGTGAAATAGGTTAATGCCACAGGGGGCCAAA
Source organism: Aurelia aurita (assembly GCA_004194415.1). Lineage (NCBI taxonomy): Eukaryota > Metazoa > Cnidaria > Scyphozoa > Semaeostomeae > Ulmaridae > Aurelia > Aurelia aurita. The sequence continues at coordinate 804,982 of REGM01000073.1, read as the reverse complement.
GTTCGTCACATCTGTGAATCATTTCTGAATATGTTCCAGTTACTTAAATAAGTCGATCGATCAAAACTATCCCAGTCTCTGTCCAGGTCTATAGCTCCAATGTAATCAAAGTCTCTTGTTTACAAAATAGATTTGCCTGGATTCTACTTTGCAATCCTAGCTCATCTCTGTAAACGCCCCGTTCTGATAGTCTTATGAAATTATTTAGCGGTAGGAAAAAAACGTCTGTCACACCAAGAAACGCTTGCTTCTATGTATCGATAGATAGATAGCTGTCATTCAGAATTCTAAACAAACGCGAAATTAAACTGCTCAAAATTCCAAATCTCCTTTTCGAAATCAGCGACGAGAAGAATGGTTGTTTCTAGTAATCTTCGTCTTTAGTTTGCTTTGAAATCATTAAAATTTTTTATCAGCCTACAGCACATCCAAGACAATATTTACAACTTCTAAGCAAGACAAATGGCTAGTTCAGAATTTTCCGAACCTGTAATCTAAACTCTTCCACTCAAAATTGCAATAGTTGCCTTTCCCAGAACAGTTGGGATAAGAATTATTGTTTCTGGTATTCTTCATATCGAGTGTGCCTTGAAACTTTCAAAGGTTTTGCAGCTTACACAATTTTAAAGAACAAATTGTTTGCAACGCGATAGCAATCAGTCAGTCACACTTTTGGACGTGTAAGTTAAAATCCTTCCGCTGAAAATCGCAATTATTCCTTTTCCAAAATACGAGAGTGACGATCAGTAGCTTATCAAAATGACGGCGGCTTACACTGATTCAAAGAACAACTTGACATCTTCTGTTCAGGCATTCCTAACACATCAACAGTGACGACTAATTGCGTATTCGTAGTCGATAGCTATATCTCTCCACGAGATCAATTTCAATCTCTCCGTATCCTCTGACTTTGATTCTTCACTATTTATATCTCAGCTGGAGCAAAAACACGTGCACGCAAAATTGAAGCACCAGACATAAGAAGTAGAAGTTTGTCATGAATGCTCATGCGATCAATGATATTCTCAATGTTGCATTGAACAACTGCAGTCAAGACAACCATACGTTTTCTGAGTGTTGGAACTGACTGTTTGGCGAACGAGCCTCGTTCCGACCTAAGGTCGGCACAACAAATCTTGTTACCATTCAACCCAACACCACAAAGTCCTCAAACTCCGTTTGTGCCGCGTGCTTCAATTGATTCTTGACAAGAAATCCCCCTTATACTTCTCATCAATTTTTTTTACGTTTTTGTATTTACAACGTAAAACTGTTCTGCAATAAAGTTTCGACCTGACTGCTCGGCAAAACGGAACTTGGTGTTACTCTCTCAAACAATCAACACAAAGTCGCCAGATTCTTTGCAATGAAGGTCCGCCTCACTCAACTGATCTTTGAGACGAAAGCCTTCTGCTATTTCTTATCAAATTTGGTCATGTTTCTGTATTTACAACGGAAAATTGTTCTTTGATAAAGTTGCGACCTGACTGCTTAGCAAAGCGGAATTTAATGCTAGTCTCTCAACCAAACAATACAAAAGTCGCCAGATTTGTTACAATGAAGGTCCGCCTCACTCAACTAATTCTTGACACAAAATCACTCTAATCAAATTTGTATCACGTTTTTGTATTTACAACGTAAAACTGTTCTTCAATAAAGTTATGACCTTACTGCTCGGCAAAGCGAATCCTGAAGTTCCTCTCGCTGGTCTTTATCAACCAACCACAGCAAAAACACTACACCAAACTTCGCTTGCAACTGGTTCTTGAGACAAAATCCCTCGTATCAAATTTTATCACGTTTTTGTATTTACCGACTAAATCTCTTCTTCAATAAAACTGAAAATCCGTGATCTCTGATGAGCGCAGAATCCCCGCATCCAGATTAACAAGATTAAGACAAACTATAAATAGTAAAATTGCCAAGCAAAGCGTGTGTTCAATACACCAAAAATCCATCGATGTAACTAATAGTAATGTAGAGGGTAAAATTGCTACTGAAGGTCCTTAAAGATCACCTGCTTCAAAATTAATGGTCTTTGGAGATGCGCCACTTTCCCATTCTCACGGTCAACGCGTTTCAGCAGATTATCCTTCGCTGAAGAAACTTCGCTCTTTGTAAATAACAAACTGCGGGTCTTTGTAAACAACGTATTTGTGTATTTAGCAACTTGCTTGATAAATTTTTAACGATAACGCTCTAATTTGGAATGGTTCTTGTTGATGTAAAATAAACAATTTAAAAATAAACGATGCATAGTGTCAATCGGCAAGTATCAAAGGAAATTCCGTTCGCTATCACTAATGACCAACGCGAAATTTTGCCACTTTCATGAATGATAACTGAATTTAACTTAACCTTCGCTGGATGGCTCTGCCACAAATTCAACGCCAAACTATCCAGCACGAAATGTTTGAATACGACTCAGCACAAATTATTCATAAGCCGAATAACAGTAGAACAGCAACACCATATCATAAAATCATAGAATTACATTTGTATTGATTCATGCCCAATTTTGAGCGAGGTTTTGCTACGTTCAAGAATGATAACAGAAGTTGAACTCCGTTTTGTTGAATGGTTTTGCCGCAAAACTCAAGGCGGACTATTTGAATACTTCACCCAGCACGAAGCATTTGAATAAACGTCACCAAAAACTGTCCATACGCTGACATACACGGAAACGGTCGCAACATACGAAATAATCATATAAATACGTTTCTTTTGATTTATGACCGATTTTGATTGAGATTTCGCCAGCTTGATAAACTATATAACTGAGCTTGACTCCCTCTTCTTTGTTATGAAAACTTTTGCCGCAACTCAAGGCCATTAATTCTATCAATCTGTCATGAAGTCTTTGAATAAAATTTAGCATAAATCTTCCGTTAGCTGAACGACGGTGAAACATCACATCAAATCATGTAAAATTATCGAGCACATTCTGCAAAATGCAACTTCAATTTATCGTCACGCTGCATTGCTTCTGACCGTTACAAGACACTTTGTGACAACAAATTTTGAGGCGGCAAAAAGTTGACACTGCAGGCTACTAACGTTTTATTTGGCGATAAATTGAGGCGAAAATTTTTGACATAACTTCACCGACATTCTGCTTCGATGTCCCCAGTCTTCGCTACTGCAGGCTTTGAAAGTCTTTGGTGAAAAACAAGTTGGCGCGACAAATTACTAGACGGATTTAATTGAATTTTAAACTCAAATTCTTCCTGATTCATCACCACCATATATTATTCAACAACTTCAAACTCAACGCTACATATCTTTGTAAGAAAGTTCTCTGCAACAGAAACCGTTAAAGCAACACAGACAGACGTCGCTGAATTTTACACTCAAATTCCTCCTCATTTATCAATGTCCACTTTCAAGCTCTTATGAAGCGACCTTGGACTGAACGAGTTTATACTTCAATACGAAAATCCCCCAATCTTGACGAGTCTTCTTTCGTCTCTGTGCAAGTAAACGACAAACAAATAGGATTGCTTTGAGTCCATTGACAATTGTTAGCAAAAGCAAACAAGATCAAGGCATTATAAATACGAATCCGATTTCATGAATAGCTTTTGTACAACGGAACAGCTAGTTTTCACGAATTATCCTACCAAATTAATTCAACTTCTAGCAGCGCTATTGCAGACAATAATACGCGAGAATATCGTCAACATATCCTCAGGCTACGACGTGGGCTTGTTGTTTTCTTTGATGGAGAAACTACCAGCCGTGTCTTACTAAATAAACATGTTCTTCGTACGAGAATAGATCTACCAAACAAAGTCAACTTTTAGTAGTACTACTGCCGACAATGGTCACCTGTGCGAAAATATCATCAACATAGCTGCTAATTGTACTGCCACACAAAATGGGCTGTGACGCGATAAGTTGTTGTTGTCCTTGATAAGAGGCTGCTAGGTGAGCATGTTTTGTCCTTGATAAAGAAACCTCGCTGATCAGCCGCGTTTTATTAAATAAACATTTTCTTTGTACGAAAATATATCTGCCAAATTAATTCAACTTCCAATCGTCTGAATTAGCTATCACCATCTGAGACAATGCTATACGAGAATATCATCAACATAGCTTCTTCTTGTACTGCCATGTAACATAAGCTTCAATACGAGTATGTTACTGTCCTTGATTAAGAAGCGTCATTGAGCAGCCGTGTTTTATTAAATAACCATCACCTCCGTATCAAAACAGATCTACCAAATTTATTCCATTTCTGGTAGGACGATTGCCGACAATGGTTACCTATACGCGAGAATATCATCAACATACCTTCTCATTGTACTGCCATGCAATATAGGCTATGCTACGCGAACATTTGCCCTTGATGAAGAGACCTTGTTGATAAATTATATTAAATAAATATTTTCTCTGTATGAAACAGACCTGCAGAATTAATTCAACTTCTAGTGGCACCACCAATGCTACGCGAAAATATCATCAACGTAGCTACTTATTGTACCGTCATGTGACATAGGCGTCAAGGCGAGTTATGTTGTTGCCCTTGTTGAAGAACCACTATTGATTAACCGCGTGTTATTAACTCAGCATCTCCTCCGGACAAAAACATATTAAATCTGTCAGAAACAACTAGCGACAAAGTTTCTTCGCATACGCTGAAAAAGCAGTCAAAACATGCACAACAGCCTGTTCAGAACGTTCTTTGTTGTGCACAAGGTGCTAAAATAACTCGTTTGATTTTCCAATAACCAAATAACTGTCTGGTCTGAAATCCCATAATGTCGAAAAATTGAAACAACTGCTGTAAACAACACGAGTTTCCCATAGTACATAAAATATGACAAGGCTCTTTTATCAACACTCTAATAACTGTATGCAGTTTGAGCAGTCTCAGTGTCTCAGATTGTTGATAGCCTAGCCTGTGTTTCTGGTCCAACAGTCTGCGCGCAGGCTATGGTAGTCTCGTTTCGATAAGCGATAACTGGACTCAGTGTAACCAGCCTAAGCTATTCTTCCAAAGAGTCTTGAATTAGCGATATTTTCTACATTTTGCAGAATAAAGCCCTATGTACACTACTGCATTGTTTGGTACGGCACGGATGAAATTTGGTTTGGGTACGAAAAACTTTTTTCGGCATAGCGTTTACACTACGAGTTTTATCTGAGCAGAGCAGAGCCGTCATTTGTGGTATACGCACACCGTTTATACCCGTGCTGGGACTACCTCGTCATTGTGCCCAGCATGGAGGAATTTTGGTGCGGTTACCAATCACATCTGTGCTGTGCCAAAGTTATTCAGTGTAAATGGGTCTAGCGATAGGACTTTTCGCGTCTATCAGTGGAACCTTTTGACTCAAATTTCATTCCTTGATCCTAAATAGCTATTAGGTCTATTGTTTTGTAGACAATCAAATTCCACAAGCAATATGAATGGTTTTAGATAATATTCCGTGAACGAGCGTTGATTGAATATAATATTACTTTCGAAATATTGCATTATGATATTGCAATTCTATCACTCTTGGGCGACAACCATATAGTGTGAACTATTAAACTGAATAGTTCACAGCTTAAGTGCGAAAACTAAAGCTGAAATCTCAAAAAGAGGGGAATGACTCATTGGCAATTATGTGGCCACAACCATTCAACAACCAGCGTGAATACCCAAATCCACAGCTGCAATCTTTACACTTTCTTCACTGATTCTAGAGCTCTCAAAAATGCCATTGAACAATGCCAAGAAAACTAGCCAAGATATATATGTATATAAGTGATAGCAAGCAAAACTTTACACACGAGCTCGTAACAGTAAAATTCCAAAGCACATCTCTTCTGGCTTTGAACACAATAAAAGGTTGATAAGTGCTTGTAGAAAACAAGACGAAAATCTGAAGTGCACAGCACTTCTAGCGTGAGAGAGTTCCGTTTGAAATGCGTCTTTAAATGTGTGAAGGGCTTATAAGTGCTAGAGAAAAACATGAACAACTTCTAAGTGCAAACTTTTCCGTGAGAGCATTTTGTTTCAAATTCACATTGGCTAAAAACACATGACAAATTTATGAAAAGTGCACATTTTAATGTGAGAGCATTCTATCATCCAACTCGATGTGCCAGTGCATTTGCTCAACATCTATACAGCAGCGGACTAATTCAAATAGCGACATCAATCCCTCAAAAATCACAGAATATAATTGCTACCTCTGACAGACTACACGAAACCAAGGGAAGCGGCAGCTCCACAGAGAGAAATCACACAAAGACGTTGACCCTTGCACGTAGGCGCCGTATGAGCCAATTGAATATTGAAACAGCTGATCAAATTGGAGACGGAAACGAACAAAACAACATAACGAGCTTTACCAGGACTGTGCGATAAGTCCGATCAGCAAGCACGCGATCACAACAAAATACGTATCTTTTACGCTTGGTAAATATCCACCGCGCGACAACTGCCGTACAACTATTACGTCTGATAGCTGCGATAATGTTGTAAAAAGTTGCACTTACCGCAAATTTAGGTACTAAGCCTTAATACCAACAAGATAGTTCTTTGCATCTTAATTTATCAGGGCACTGTGTTTCCAGCAGAGTGGACTCTAAAGGCCGGTTTGCGGAAGGGGGGTTTAAATCGAACTCAGTAGCAAATGGGATTTCTTTGATTTTCCTAGATAACAGGTGAATCTAATCGCTCAAGAGGAAACCACGCCTAGCTGAATTCGCACTTGAGGCGATGCTATGGCGCGATGTGGCGTGGCACCATAAAGTTAAATCTATTCAAATTTAGCCTGAGATCGGTCGTTTCAGACCTGTTCACAGGCTATCCAAATTTTTCGCGTTGGCAAAAGACATTCTGCATCAACCTATGCGTCGCCATGCTTCATTGTTAGGCGGAATATGTATGCGTAACGACGACGCCTCGCGTGTGGGTTACAAAATAAGATCATCACGTTCATTTCATATAAAAAATACGAATCAATCCGCTCCTCTTTTTACTGCAAAGCAAGCCATAACCCCTTTCCTTTTCTTTATGTCGAAATCATTGCCGCAAGAAATCATTGCCGCAAGCTCGCGTCAGAAAACCTCAAAGAACTTCTAACAGATTTGAAAAACGAGCTGGAAAATATATCGAATTGGATGAGGACTAATAAACTTAGTTTGAATGCCAGCAAAAGTGAATATATGGTTATAGGCCATAGGCGACAACTGAATAGGGTAGATGATGATTTGCCAGACCTTGTCCTCAATAATGAAGTTATCAAAAGAGTCGACAAGACAAAATATTTAAGGATCAACATCGACGAAAGCCTTAATTGGAAAGAGCAGTACAAAACTATCAAAAACAAGCTAAAAGGGGGCTTGAGCTCCTTGAGAAAGCTGAAAAATATCCTTCCGCAAAGGAAACTTGACCAAGTCTACAAAGCTCTCTTTGAAAGCCATCTTCGCTATGGTGACATTGTTTGGAGTACTCTTTCCAACACCAAGCTGTCCCAACTGCAGCGACTACAGACCAGGGCAAAGAAGCTAATAGTGGATGCCAAGTATAAGGACGGTTGGAATTGTGATTGGCTCAATGTAAAGTCTTTGCTCTCCTTTGACAAAGGAGTCATGACATATAAAATTTTGCATGACCTCTGTCCCGAAAATCTTCGCCATAAGTTCACTGAAAGATCCATGATCTCAGAGTATAGAACCAGAAATCATGGAGATCTGCAAATTCCCAAAGTTAAGTTAGAATATGCAAAGCGAAGTTTCTACTTCTCTGGTGTCAAAAACTGGAATGATATCCCTGACAACATTCGAGAACAAGAATCAATCGCTCGTTTTAAAACAGGTTTTAGAGACTATCTTTCGCTTGTGTTTTTAGGACATTCAAAGAAAGTTTATTACCTTGCAACCATTGCTTCAGATAAAGCTTCAAAATGATAAAGCTTCAACAAAGGCACAACCGATGCACAACCACTTATCGTACTGACTTGACGTTAACCCTATCTGGACCGGGCGATTTTGACATCTCCAGCAAATCAGAACTGAATAGAGATAAAAGCTTTACGATCGGCTCCTTTCGTGTAATTTTATGTGGAGAATCCACATATGGAACTTATTTTACTCTAATTGTTTTACATTCGATGCCGTCATCATTTTTCTTTGTTTTTGAGGCAAAAAAACTAGTGAAAATTGGTGCTTGTAAACACTTGTAGAGACACCTCTAAAATTTGCTTCAAAAGAGAGAACATACTTATTTCTTCATCATTTTGCAGAAGAAAGACTAAATTTGTACAAAAACATGACTCTGTGCTCAAATTATGAATTTTGTAAACTTATGACTATTACCTAAATTCATCATAACAATGACGTCATCATAACGTCATAATTTGAAATAACAAACCAAGTAATCATTTTTCACATTTTCTTATTGAGTTCTAGTTATGGCAAAAATTTGGTATAATTATCTTACTTCTGTCAACATTTATGTTTGTCAGTAATACTTCCAAAAAGAAATAAGATATTTTGAGCAAATTTGGGGAACAGATGCTAAATAGATATTTAGGAAAAGCCACGAAAACCAAAAGCTCAAAACTAAACCAAGAAATAGCAGGGAAAAAACTGAGGGGGGGCTGAATCAGCTGCCCCCCAGATAAAGTTAAGATGTCTTTGAAACAATGAACAATGCACTCACTTAAAAAAATCACCAGAGACCATGGAACAACAACTATCATTAATTCAACAACATCAACGAAACAAGTAACAACAGCGTTGTCAGTTAGTACAAGTTTTACTCACAAGGAGCTCCGGTCATCCTTTTGCCCTTAAGGTTTATCTTTCGCCAAATTTTCTTTTATTATTAGAAGCTTCCTGATTGGCTGCTTTTTTCAGGTGCAAAACAATATGGTGTATTTTATAAAAATACTACAGATATGTTTCTTGGTATATTGAAACTACCGGATTCGTGGTAAAAAGTTTGTGAGCTTGCAGCTCTCTATTGAGGGAGATGAAATGAGCTTGCGTAATATTATTCTGTATGGGGAGATTCTTTATGATGTGACTGAAGGTTTTAGGACTCTTTTTACACATTGCGCCACCAAGATATTTGTGTGAAGTCAAACTATATTTTCAGTGCTCAAAGAAATGCAAGAAAAATTGCAAAACATACTTCGGTCTTTTGGCTATAAAGCAGGAACCGATCCATTCCAATCCATCCAGTACTCTAGGTACTATGAAGTTTCAAATGCCTGAAGCTTATTTTGGAGCACCCAGCTGGTAGAGTTTCTTAACAATTTGACCATTATGGAACTAGCTCTCTATAAACCTGTTTCTTTTAAAATCACTATCTGTAAAGTAATTCTTTGCTAGTATTTCAAGGAAATAGGTTCTTACCTAATCTATGCAGGAAACTGAATATTTCGTCCAACCAAGTCAGACTAAAATCTGATTAGTCATGAGTGGCCAGTCCATTCTTGCACAGTCTTTTAGTATTACTCCAAAGACATTTGTTCTTTCATAATTTCAATGAAGTCTTTGTAGTGATCACAACTAATAGTTTTCTTAGAGTCCCTTCAAGTTAAGTCTTTACAAAATTTGATCAATCGATTTGGGTTGTTCCAAGGCAACAATTTTCAAAGAATCGCATATAGCTTGGGAAGTCGGCCACAAAAAAATCAACAAAATATCGACAAGCATTATTTGGGATTATGACTTAAGATGAAACCATCAATCGTCAAAATTGGCTCGCTGACCGCTGTATGATTCATCATGACCTGTCAAAAATTGGATACTTTTTTCTGGCGCACTTGGTATAAAACATTATTGGAGTAAATAAAAAATGGGCATATATATGAATTAAAGATTATAAAATAAAATATGAATTAAAGATTAAAGAATAAGCCATTGCAATTTAGGTAAAACAACTCACCATTAGCGACATTCCTTTTGCGATTTTTGGTAGAAGGGTCCTCCACATTCAATTCTTCACCTGTTTCTTCCATGTCAAGATGAACCTTAGAGCTCGTAAGGGCAGAAATTAAAATCAATGACTCAGCCTCTTTTTCCTCCTAAAAAATATGAGAAAAATGCATTGAAATAAAAGTTGCGCAAAGGATCTCAGAAAGAGGGCATATACTTTTGTCACTTTCAACTACAAAGAGGGGTAAGAGACAGCTCCAAACATTTCTGCCTGTAGTGTTCATTCCAAATTTGGCACCACAAGATAGGAATTGTCTTACAATGGTTCAATATGTCACTAAGCAGAGATATAGTCAGTGTGATTATTTGCTGCACCAATTTATGCTATTATCAAAAGACAGTTACATTGTGGCTAGACTTACTACCCCTAGTCCCTTTTCCCGTCCATGCTTTGGCAAAGTTTGCCTTGAATGATTTTAAACTTCATATTTGATCGTTCTTGAAAGAACAGAATTTTAAAGTTTGTGAATCAGTTTGTTTAATCTTCAGCAACGATTTGTGAGATGCTTCTCCATCAACATGCTGAGTAACTGGTGATGTCATTTAACAATCAACCAGAACTCATAGGGAACATTCTTGTGACCATTATCTGAAAATGGTGGCAGAGTTCGAATTTGTGTCTTTAGGGCCACTTTTGGTCATTCTGCTTTTTATACACTTTCAAGAGACCCATGAGATTTTGTCATGTTCTACTGGGTTCTTCTGAAAATAGTAGAGATCCAAGGCCACAGAAACCTTCTACTTCTGCAGCTGGAAGATTACCGAGAGACTGCAAGGAGCCTCGTTTACAACTCCAAACAATTATAGGATTCAAACAACAAACGAAGTTGCAATGTAATCAGGCCTTGTGAGGAGAAAGATACAGGCGCTTGACAATTAGAGCACCTTAAAAACTCTAGGTGCTTGATTGAGCACCTGGGAAAGAAGTTATTCCCAGATCATTAAGGGAATGTGCAATGGTAAAAAGGCTTGTCTATAAATAAAACAAAGAAAACACTCAGACACAGAATTGTTTCTTTAGCTATCCATTGTTTACAGTGCGTGTACAACTTCGATTTGAATGGGATATTTTTAGATGTTTTTGCTCTTTGCAAATGCGAGCTTTTAACCTTGCACAAACCCTTTAAAAAATTAGTGTTGATATAGGACACAGCAAAAAAGACAGCAAGAAATGACGAGAACAGGCCAAATATAATCAGAATCTTTGTAGAAAAATTACATGCACACTCAACTGTATTACAAAGGTTATCAACCCAGGCGCTCACTTTGTCAAGCTCTTATAATTTCAAGGTGCACGTGATCGATCTTAAGCACCTCTCCTTGCAAGGCCTGAATGTAATGGCTTCATTTTGACAGGTTGAATATTCTTTGTTTTCGTAAAGCATGTTCTTTTGGATATTTTTTCTCCGTGAAATCTGCTGACTCTACAATTTCATAATGTGCATTGTTTTGGTAACTGGGCTTTTTCTCTCAAAAGCGAGCCATTTTTAGAATGCTTCCAGGGTTTTCAGATGCCCAGGAGAACACATCCCAAAATTTTACTCTACAAATATGGCCGTACTTAGGCGCGAACTGTTTGTAAAATGAATATTTTCAAATTACAAACTTTTGTGAATACCCAATTTTAGGACCCTTAGCTGAATAAACTTTGCTGAATTACGTAGTTCTAAACAGCTAAAATAGATTTTGAGTATTTCACCTGGAAAAGTTTCTTCCTAGTATGTAATTTTCTTCACCAACGTAATCAGCAGGGTTAAAATGTTTATGAACAAGGAGGTGAGCAAGGGTGTAGTATTGCAATTATTGAAATTGGTGCATGCACGAGCTAAGGAAACAACAGCATGCATGGGTGTTTCTTTGTCTTTAATGTATATATTCAACATTAGCGTAAAGATATTTAAAGAGAAGTGGTGATGGATTATTTTGCCCATTTCATTACCTTTTCCTTCAAAAATTTCTTCGCAAAACTCTTCACTTGAGCAGCAGTTCTGGTCTCAAGGATCTCAGCAATTTTGGTCCACCTATGACCATGTGCTATCTAAAACATAAGAGAATTCAAATTGACAAAGGTAATGACAGGAGGCCTATGTTTAAAAAAAATATTTTCTTTTTCTCCATGATGTAATTTAGCACTATTTTGTGAAAAATAATATTTTTTGACCTTGTACTCTTTCAACAAAATATCAATTTCACAAAATAGTGCTAAATTACATTCATGTTATCAATAAGTGCAGGAAAGGAAAATGATTTGTTTTTATAAACAGTTATACGGGCTTCTTGTGAAGAAATGTGGATGCAGTATGAAATTGTAACTGACTTTTCACTCGTTGATCATACATCACACAAAATGAGATGCGAAGAAATCTCTAGGAAAAGAAATGGCTGCATAAAAACTGCTTTTTCCACCACAGTAATTGATCATTCTTCAATGGGCAATTACAGAAAAGGTGGCAACATACAGTAAGGAGACTTTTCTAAGAAACAATCCTTTCCTCAAATGGAATCAGTACTGACTTTATTGAGATTCTGCAATAGAACACGAAGAACTTCAGGATGGAAATATTCCCCATCTCCATTATTCTCTAATGTACAAAGTCCAAAGCAGTTCAACAAAATCAAGTGCTTCCAATTTTAGTTCTAAATATTTTTAGCAATCATAAAATTTGTCCTCTCCCTAATTTCCATGTTGTTTTGGAGGAAATACAGCTTTAACTTGAATCATCATAAATTACAATTTTTTAGACCAGTTGCAACATCACATCAGGGGGAGTTGGGAAATAAAATAAGAAAAAAAAACCTTTTTACATGTTAATGTCAATGTTTTTGCTAGTGCTGTTGTTGTTATGTGTTGTTGCTATTACTTGTGGTTGTTGTTGTGTGTTGGTATATAATGGTCTGGGGAAGCCAGGTGTGGCACTTGATTAGTGGAGTTGGCCTTAGTAAGTAGGGGGATCCTACAATGAGTTTAGCATGGTAGCAGAGGGTAGTTCCAAAGAAACTACTAGATTATTAGATGAGGAGAAATGCAGATTCAGCATTGGAAGTTTGTTATGGTGCACAGATGGGCCTAACATGAGTGGTTTCAAAAACCAGGAGGAGCTCAAAGCATGGTGTATTATCACTGATACAAAAACAAATATAGTATAGCGTATTATCAATGATGTTGTCAAAGCCAAACAAGGAGTTGCAATTGCATTGTCACTGCCAGAAGATGACCCAAGTGGCATCAGGGAACAATAGAGAGGGCGCTGCGAGAATCACAAGAATCACGAGGGACAGGTTTTCACTGAAGTTACCTTGGAAAATTTGAATAAAGATGACTGAGTGTACACTCTTGTCAGATATTTTGATAGTCAATTCGAAAAGGATGCTTTNTGGAAGTTTGTTATGGTGCACAGATGGGCCTAACATGAGTGGTTTCAAAAACCAGGAGGAGCTCAAAGCATGGTGTATTATCACTGATACAAAAACAAATATAGTATAGCGTATTATCAATGATGTTGTCAAAGCCAAACAAGGAGTTGCAATTGCATTGTCACTGCCAGAAGATGACCCAAGTGGCATCAGGGAACAATAGAGAGGGCGCTGCGAGAATCACAAGAATCACGAGGGACAGGTTTTCACTGAAGTTACCTTGGAAAATTTGAATAAAGATGACTGAGTGTACACTCTTGTCAGATATTTTGATAGTCAATTCGAAAAGGATGCTTTGCGACCGTTATCAAAGAGAGCCTAAACAAAAAATGGAAGATTTTGTCTTGGAATTTGAGAAGTTATACAATATACTTAAATAAAAGGAAATGGCTTTACCGGATCCAGTACTACAGATTTAAGATTCTTGACGCTGCAAGACTTAGTCATGAGGACAGGCATGAGGACAGGCAACTGGTGCTCACTGGGGTTGACTATTCCGAGAAAGACTCTCTTTTGCACAGATGAAAACATCATTAAAGAAATTTCAAGGAGAGCAAGGTATTCCAGATTCACTCTCGAGTGCAACACATAGTCATGTAGCCTGCGTCACAGACCATAACGAGGAGGAGTTATGGTCTGTGCGCTGGAGTCACTTTTGTTGTCCCAGTTTTACAGAGATCTTGTGAAATCTGTTATTCCATGGTTAATCAAATTATGATATTGGCCTGTCTAGCTCTTTGTTTGTTTAATTTGTCTATACTGAAGTCGTTGGGACAACAAAATTGAGTCCATCCCACAGACCATAACTACCTCTGGTTATGGTCTGTAACGCAGGCTAATAGTCATGTGGCAATCAAACCTGCACCAGTTTTGTAGCAGAACAGAATGAAGTATATTATTTATAAAAACAAAAAAGGATACAGGCCAAAAGGAACATGGCCTACTGAGAAGCCTGCATCATTTACCCATTGGGGTGGTGCAAGAAAAAGAAACCAAAATGTGGAAGCACCAATCAGCGAAACAAGTAGTTATTAACCAAGGAATAATATGGAGCAAAATCCAATAGGATTCAATGGCTCAACCATACAGTTTCTTAAATTGTAGGGCCATTTTGCTACCAAAAGTTTCTTATGAGTTTCTTACAGTATATTGTTAATGCCCTAAGTGTAGAGCTAATATATTTTTGTTAGAAGGGCTTCCAAATTACTTAGTAAGATCTCAAAACATGTTATACCATATTTTGTAAGCTACCTTCTCTACCAAAGTTATAAAATAATGTGTGCTCAAAACAATGTCAACGCATTTACTACTACTGCACAGTGTCCATCAAAACATTTTCAGGTGACCTGGCCAAATTAATGCTGCAAATTACAAAAGGTTATTAGTTTTTTTAATTCAGGTAGGGTAGTTTCTTAAGTTTAAAAAACTTGAGCCTACAGTTTCTTACAAATGGTTTCTTATAAAAAAAATGAGTGTAATGCAATGATTTTACAGCAGCTTGGAACAGGATTACAGATTGCATCACTCATTGACCTATAAGAAGTATCTGTTCTTGGAGTCGTGTTATGCAATTCGGTCACATTTAAGCTGGTCTTTTAGTTTGGGTAAATTTTTACAATCATTTTTGCTTGAAGTGATTCAAATTGGTAGTGAATTTGCATACTTACAAAGCCTTTCTCAAAGAGCTGAATTTCTTCTCTAGACCATTGACCCTTGTTTCTCCTTGTCAAACTGCTGCTTTGCTGCCTTTATGAAAAGAGATGATCAAGATAAATACGTCATAAAGAGAAAAAGACATAGCCTAGATATTCATCAAATATAAATTTGGAGCAACAGTTTCAGAAACAGTTTGTGACAGTGCTGCCACCAAAACATGTTATTACATAAATCTTAGTGGAAGTTTCTTTTCTAGAGCAGACAACTTTGAAGATAGCTCAGTAAAAATCATCCATCCTGTAAATTGTCAATCCTACAAATGAAAAGCTTTGTGTTTGACCACCACGAGCCACACAAAGAGGAAGTTGAGAAAGATGTCATGATTCTAGAAATATCATACTCATTTTAGAATTATTAACGTAGCTTTTAGGAACAGCTTCTTAGCTGATCAAATCTGTGACTTCTTGTCATAACGCTGATTTGGATTCAGATGCCCATTTAGTAAACTATATATTTCGTCTCTTAATGTTTGCTTAATTGTGTCCTGTGTATATATATAAATGTTGTTTTCTTGTTGACTGCAATTTTTACAATGAGCTGAAGGATAATTTAAAGGACAGTGAATTTAACCTTAAAGACAACAAAATTTCCTTATAAACAATTAGTGTGTAATAAAATCCTTGATACTGCCATAACTGAAAATAGGACAAACAGAAAATACATATATATTCTGTACAGTACAAGGTGTCCAAAAATGCTAAGATTGGGGGCATCTAAAAATTATGACTAAAAATTTAACACTTTTCAAATTTCAAGTCCTATAGCAGAGCATTTTCATTTTCAACATCTGAAGTGCTTCAGTGCCCTCAAAAGCACTGAACTATGTAATTGTTTCTTTACAAACAACGAAAAAAATGTTTTGAGAGAGAAAGATAAGATAAAAACAAGAGAGAAAGGTTCATCTGCGTGAAACGTTGCTAAAAAAACCAGGCAATAATTTTTCTCCAACTCTAGTTAATTGCAAGGTCCATTTTAACATAATCAAGTACTGCATTATCTTGGGTAACAAACCCCCTTACCAGTGATAGCATATAAATTTTAAAGAGTTTAAGTGCTGTAAATCAATCTCAAAGAAAGAAACTACTGTATCAGCCGTAATTTCTAGCAAAAAGAACGCTAAGTTTGGTTTTCCAGCAAGAAATACTGCTGTAAGATTAGAGAATATATGTCTCAGTTTTCAAAAAATTTCCAAATCCTCTACATGTATACATTAGATATTTTCAGATATATTCCGATTGAAAAGTCAGATACCCTTTGGGACACCCTATATATGATATTTTTTCAAGTTCTTAAGTTTTTTTAAAGCATACAGTAGTGTATGTATTTCCCAAAAAATAACTTGAAACGTACAATTTGCTCCTTTCAATTTTTGCACACTTAAAACGTGAATCTTTGAATAAGCCCCTATCTTTGAATATGCTCCCATAACTCCCCCCCCCCCCACACACCATACTCCAAAAAGACCCCACCTTTGGACAAGCCCCCGTGTGGGTATTTGAATTCAAGCACAACATTGGATTTTGCATTAATGTACACATGGCCTGGGTATCACGTTCATCACTGTCATTACACTTGGTAACAGTATTTAAAATTTGTTTGCCTCCTATAAATTCTAGTTCAAAACTAGGAGAGGCTTTTCTTGTTTGGTTTTCTCGTTCAAAGTATTTAGCCATCTAGCAAAAGCCATTTCCAGGGACCCTCCAATAAAAACTTTTTAATTACAATAAAGAATTAGAAATAATACCTTTAGAATATAAAAGCATAATGTCAAAAATCTATTCCACAGTTTCCTCAGGAAAGAAAAACATTTTTGCCCATTTGCTGAGTGTTTCTTTGGTAACCTCAAGTCAGTCTCTGTATTATAGACAGGGAATATTGTCTCACAGTTTAACAATCATCCTAGCCTTGATTTTGTGCCTTAATTCTATCAAATCAACCATGATGATTCAGAATTCACTTTGGACCTTTTCGAATTTTGACCAGAATTGTCATTTTTGGTGATGTCAATCACTGGACACTTTTTTTAAGAACCAATATGATCATATCTTTTCACAGGTCTATTTTACTGCTTCTAACGTACACAGTTGATTTCAGCTTGATTAGACCTTTCAAATGGTGTATATATAAATGTTGTAGAATCACTTGAGTTCAAAATTTTGTTCAATCACACTAATGTTATGATGGATGTTAGGAGAGGAAGATGAAGGAAGAGGTGGAGTGACCAAATTAAAAAGGACATGGAACAAAAAGGACTGCTTCCAGAAGACAGCCAAAACAGAACTCAGTAGCAAAATAGAATCCGAGCGGCTCACCCCACACCAGCGTGGGATTAAACTGCCAAAAAGCTTGATGATGATGATGACACTAAATGGACCATGTAGATTCTGAATCTTGAGTTGCTGAACAGTTACTACCGGTTACCTGGATGTCGCAACTACCACCGGCATATTAGCAGTCATATCTCTCCAGTATTCTCTATCAGCAGCCCACCTGATACATTTCCTGATGTTTGCTCCTGTCCTAAACAGTTATTATGTCAAGAAACAACTTTTGACACTTTGTCACTTTCCTATTGCCTGAAACATGTGAGGAAACTAACCTGGCAGAAAACGTAATACACATCAGGTGACCCAAAAAAAAGTGAGCCGAGAGAATCTGTTACACAAAACAGAGTTAATGGACCAAATCAGGGATTTAAACTTTGCTTTATAGCTAAATGGAGAGGCTATACCCCTATTGCATTTTGCTATTTTTATCGACATTTTGAAAACCGGCAAAAATAAAGATTTCATGAAACCAGGCAGATCTAAACCCCATCAAAAGTCATCAAAAAAGAGGATCGATTTCATCACTACAAGACAATAAAGAATGCTTTTTCGCATTTGCTTGGGAATAGGAATCTCAGATTCAAGTTCCGAGGGCATGCAAACAATTCTCAATAAGGACATAAATTTTTTGTTTCTGAGGTAAGGAAAATTTTTGTACCACAAGAAGATTGCTTGGATGCATCCAGTCTGAGTTGCATATTCCCAGGATGATATCCTCATTGTGTCATTGCTCTGCAACTGATCGAGATCGATCCCCTGATTTTGATTACTTTTGACAGGTTTTAGTAGGCCTGTTTTCACAAAATCCCTATTTTCACCAGTTTGCAATGTTCATAAGAATAGCAAAAATAGTAGCGATGCAGCCTAGCCATTTACCTACATAACAATATTTGCGTTGATTGCTCTATTTTGCATAACAGATTTTCTCAGTCCACCTGTTTTTGGTCACCGGAATAGTAAAAGGGTAAAATCATTCTGTATTCTCTGAACTATTGGCTTGGATTCTAGCTGTTTTATTGTTTATATTCTTACTGTTGTAGACTTTCCAAAAATCAGATGTCACAATAAAGAGCCGTGGCCAAAGAAAAATATGGTATGTAATTATCATTATTTCCAGAAGTGCAAAAAAAAATTTATTCCTGGGAGCTGAAGGGACAGACGCAAAATTTCCTGCAAGGAAATTTTCATTTTTTCAAGTCAAATATGTTTCTTCATGTTGTGTTAAATGACTGAAGTTCCCCGCAGAAAAATTTTGATGTCAGGAAAAAATATATTTGTAAACGATACTGCAGAGAGTACACCAAAAATGTGTTTCAAAGTTCTGTTTCTATCTTATGGCAACGATAGTTTATCTTTTCGTGGCAGCATATTATGGAATTCCCTAACAAATGACACAAAAATTGCCACCTCCGTCTGTTCCTTCAAGACATGCATAAAATAACGGAATGGAGAGAATTGCCGTTGTAAAATATGTAAATAACGAACACTCGGTGTTTATTCTTGTGGCTGATTTTGTGAATGGGGTATTTACGTTTATATTTATAAATTGTCTTTTTGGTGTTGTAAATAGTTGGTCTTGATTAGTTCATATTAGAGCTATTCTTTTAAACCAACTTTAAAGAATTTAATAATAATAATAATAATCACACTCTCTTGATGCAGCCTTCTGCTTTTGATTCTGTTTGAGCACCATCAGGAAAATTTGAATTTGATGACAGTAAAGTTTTTTGGAATAGTTTGGAAAACTGATAAAAATAATTGTCTTCACATGAAAGTGGTACGATTTTCTACATTTTGTGTCAAACATCCTGCATAACTACATCCTGGTATAGTTTGACTTTTTTATTTCCTTTGGGTCTTTGACGTTGACCACAATTGTGGCCAAGGGGAAACTTTCCTTTGTGTTGACAGTACAAATATGTTAGTCAGATTGTGATGTTCAGCACTAGCAAATTTTTTGACCTTAAAATTTGCTAGACTGATAAGTTTGCCTCGCGCGGTAAAAGCATTCTCTGCGCATCCTTTGAGAAAACAATAGACTTTGGCTTAAAAACAACAAAATCAGCGCAAATTTCCTACGCAGAAATCAACTTTACAGTCTGGAAAATTTGTACTATTGATAAAGCTGTGACAGAGAATTGGTTTTTCTAATTTTCAAACAAATAATTGTTGCAGCATAATACGAAGCATACATTTTTTTGAACCCTAAACTTAGCCATTTTTTATTTAGCCATCTCTTTGAACCAAAACTCTGGTATTGACGTTCAAGCTGCTTTTTGACTCAGCTAAATACCAAGATCAAGTTCTCACCAAGATACGAAAGCTTCAAAAAAGTCTACTGTGTGAATTTTGCTACAGTAAACCATTAACCTAGAATGTTAGATTGTTAGGTAAATGCCCTGAAACGAAACGCTAGCTCTGCCAAAGAACAGATGACACTTTAGGCCAATAGGCCATGTGTGTCTGGTCAACTCAAGCCAAGCCTAACTTCACTTCACCTTCTGTTTAGACACCGGTTCGGTTTACGAGTGGAATTTCAGTGAAAATGAAAACATGGATGCACTGGTTAGGTAATTCCTAACAAATTGTTTTGATTGTTAGTTAGTTGATTTCGCAATTAACTTACATAATGCAGATGTTTTTCTGGTACCTGGCTACTGCCAGACGCCACTTTAGGCACAACCTTCACAAACACTAGCGATTCTGGGTCCCGACCACAAACAGCATCTCGACGAGACAAAAATAATTCATCTGTTTCCTTGACCAGGCTAGACTAACTTCGCTCATGGGTATGTCGAATTACCAGCGCTGATGTTTCCCCAAGGGATAGAATCTGTTGTCTGAGCTGTCAAGTATACCTTCCTTCGGGTGGCTAAATGCGATTGCAATTGCAAAAGGAGCCGACCTATTCAATAACAACGATGAATTAGCTACCTAGGCCGCTGTAGGAAAACAATCGACTTTATCCCGCAAACTTGAAGCATTCTTCCAGCAAAACATCATACAGCAAAAGTAAAGCAGCCAAAAACTCTGGTTTGCAAATCGCTTACTTACTTGGACCACAAGTCGTCTTCCCGTGCAAACAGTTCGTGAATTTGTAAGACCGCAAGGCTGAAATTCTCAGATAAACAACGCCTGCATGGCGCGAGCGAAGATGATGACAGGCCGAATGGCTGATTTCACGCGAGGCGAGGAAGCAGCAAGTATATGAAGCGCAAAGCGATGCAAATAACTCATCGTATGTAGAAGGGTGATCTCGAAGGATATAAGGGGAATAAATAATACCTTGAATCGATTGATGTGACGTCGATCTCGACTTCTCCTTCGTCTTCATGTTCAGCAGATTCGGGCCCATCCGCCATATTGTTTGCTGGATCATTTGGTAAATTGGTTGATCGCTGGTTATACCATCACAAAAGAACGCGGGCGAGGCGCAGGCACGGTATTATGGTTTCATTATTATGATGTTTTTCTGTGCTTGTCGGCTGCCTTTGATAAGGGTTGTCATCATTGTTGTTGTCATTACATAAGGGAGGGATGGGTTGGGGTATGGGGTGTAGAATAGGGGTAAATTCTTCGTGGAAAATTGATAGATCGTTGGCTTTGCAATCACGAAATAATGCGGGTGAAGCGCAGGCATGGTATTATGGTTTTATTATTATGATGTTTTTCTATGCTTGCCGGCTGCCTTCGGTAGGGGGGTTGTCGTCAGTGTTGTTATTACATAAGGGAGGGAGGGAAGAGGAGTTGGGGTATGGGGTGAAAAAGAGGGGTATACTATCTGGGGCACATAGGCTTATATCACTGATCAGCTAATCATTCCGTAGAATCACAAATTATCGCGTGCTAAGCGCAGGCACGGTATTATGGTATATTATTATTATTATTATTATTATTTTAGATTGTTATTATTATTTTTGGAAATCTTTGTCAGCTTCCTTTTATAGGAGGTTGTCATCATTGTTGTCATCATATAAGGGAGAAGGAAATTGGTGTATGAAGTGTATAAGAGGTGGAAATTTTTCTTATGAGGAAAATTGGTCGATTGTTGGTCAATCATGAAATAACGCGGGCTAAGCGCGGGCACGGTATAATGGCTTACTGTTAGTATCATTTTTGTTCAATTTTGTCGGCTTCCCTTGATAGGGGGGTTATCATCATTGTTGTCATTATACAAGAAAGGGAGCAGTTAGGGTATGGGATTTAAAAGAGGTGTGAACAATTTTCTCGGCTAAATTGGTCAATCGCTGGTTATACAATCACAAAATAACGCGGGCGAAGCGCAGGAACGGTATTATTGCCTTATTGTTTTATTATTATGATATTTTTTAATGCTTGTCGGCTGCCGCCTTTGGTTGATAAAGGGTTGGCATTATCGTTGTCATTCTATAAGGGAGGGGAGGAGTAGGGGGTATAGGGTGCAAAAGGGGGTAAATTCTCTGTGGTCAATTTCTGATTTTAGGGGTTGTCCCCAAAAAAGTACTCCTGTTTGAAAAATCATCAGAATTTGATTACAAGGTTGATCTTCAAATTTCTGTTTTTTGTTGATTAGATCAAGAACCAAATTATTTTCCCACATATCTTGTAATTGGTTTAGAAATAAAACTATAACTTCAAAAGTATAGCTCAAATATGGTTTTCAACGTGTGATATTTCTACCTTCAATATAGAAAACCAACAGTGTATCATCTTTTAAATGTTTGCGTCATAAGTAAAACAAATCAAAATAAAACTTTAACATAGGTTTCGATAATCGAGTTTTTGTCATTTTAAACAAGAGTACTTTTTGGGACACCCGCCGGACAATCACAAAAGAACGCGGGTCGCGGGTCAAGCGCGGTAAACCATTATCATTCTTTTCAGAATATCTTGTCGGCTTCCTTTAGGGTATGGGGCAGTATGGGGTGTCGCTATATTTGAGTGAGGCAGTGGTTGGTGAATGGGGTTTCAAGGTGGAGGTAAATTCATTGGGGTAAACTGGATATTACAATTACAAAAGAGCGCGGGTTTATGTGTCATGCAACCATCATAATGATTTCTTTTTTATAAATTTCAATGCTTAACAGCTGCCTTTCTTCACTCAGTAGGTGTCAATAGAGGGTCCTATCAAAAAATATGCTCTGTGGTATCCTTATCGCAATTCTATCATGGGTAAGAGACCAATAGATCATCTTTGGTAAAAGTTATACATTAACACGCGAGGCACTGAAATCTTAAGAAATTATTTCATCTCTATATTTCGTCGCAGAGATGTCGGAAACTGATCATTTAGGCATTTCTTCAGGTTTCTCAAGTTACTACAGTGTGTCTCAAAAAATTGTTTGACGTTTGATTGATATTAAAAAGTAACGATATAATAAAAGGGCTCCGTGGTAAGATAACCCTGTCCCTAAGACCTTAAATTGATTTTAGAGACTATAATCTTGCAAATTCACTGAAAATTCATGGAGCTATGAGTTTTTGGAGTTCAAGTTTGTGTGACAGCTGAAACCAGGGCTTTCGATCGCATTTATATTGAAAGTAGCATGGGGCTATCCTTTGTTTTGTTTCTCGTTTATTTCTTAGCAAACCAAATATGAACTGGAAGGATTATCGACAACCTAACTTTCTCTAGAATTTATTCAAGCGTATGGATACTTTTTAAAATTCCGCTGAGCAGAGTTTTAACATAACTCGGTCTCTCATCGATTAAGTTTTGATTCAATGTTTTCTGGATACTTGCATTCTTCAGCGAATTTTGACAATGATTAAAGGCATTAAATTACTTCTGAAGTCCTATTTGGTTCGCTCTGATATTAAAAAGAGGCATGACTTTGGTTGGATAACAACTTTTTACCTCGATTTTGGAGATTTTTGCATATCAAGTCATTTAGGGGTCTCTGGTTTCAGCTGTCACGCAAACTTGATCTTTAAAACTCATAGCTCCATGAATAATCAGCGGATTTGCAAGATTATAGCGTCTAAAATTAATTTATTTAAAGTCTTAGGTACACGGCTGTGTTACCAAGGAGCCCGTTCATTTTATAGTTATTTTTCAATATTTCATCAAACGTCGAGCAATTTTCTTGGACACCCTGTATATTCTAAGAAGCTACTAATGTGAGAAACCTGATCCTTTTATGCTGAAAATTTCGAAATTAGAGCAAAATTACCATGGCAATAGACCTACCAAGAAAGAAAGGCTTTCTTTTTAGGTTGTTTGGTAGGTCTGCACTCAGCACAAACTACAAACGGTGCTTGTATGAGGTAACATCGGGGAGGAAGAGAATAATTGGTTCAACCGAATAGACCCTGAATTTCCATTCATTTTGATAAAAACCTGGGTCTCCATCCCCCATCCCATCCCCTGGGTCTCGAATTTTCTGCAAAAGGGTAATCATCGACCTATCCATACCAATCAAACCAGAAAGTATAGCTGCTACCCTCAAAACTCATAGGACTCCAAACGCGGGTAAAACATTTACACGCTTTTATATTTGATGGGGATCTCTCTCTTACTCCATTACTCTTTTAGAAAAGCATCGAGCACACATAAAGCATCATTAGATGGCCTGAATATGAAAAAAATTCCAGCGGGCGTACACAAATGGACCAAAAACGAACGAGAACCCAAGTTACAAGATATATTGTAGATCGAAGGACGAGAAAATATTCATGACACAATTCGATCAACATCATTGGTATTGTCGAAACAAATCTTAAAAACGCAAAAATTGCCTCAATTGGAATCAATCACGATTAATCCAGAGAAATACACATACATACTTCAGTCCATTAGGGGCATTACACCCCTTGTTAAAGGCTCCTAATAAAATTCTAAAAACCACCGATCAATTTACCATCTGCTCCCAAAATTGTTTGATCCAGCATAATTTCATTAAACTTATCATGTTTTGCTTAGTAAGTCATTTTAATCCCGTAGTAATGGGTCATCAAGAAATACTTCAGAGTTAAGACCGTTAAGCGACATTTTGACCTAGAAAAAGTCGAATATATCCACTGATTTACNAACAAACTAGCTCCCAAACTCTTATCTATGAAACTAAATATGATAGAATTAAGAGCAAATTATAAAGGCAAATACCCCAACACCAAATGTAGAAGATGTGGGATAGAGGACGAGACAATTGAGCACCTTTGGACCTGTGTAAAGTTTAAAAAACAAATGCCAAGGAAAAAACTCTTGCAAGCAACAAAAACAAAAGACTTGAAAAAGATATGGGCCTGGACTGCTCTTTCATTGAATCCTAACTAAAAGAAAAAAAAACATGTAATATATTCTAAAAACCAGTGTTACTTTAACTGCTCCGGAATGGAGAATGGTATTATTATTATTATTATTATTAGTGCAATTTCAAGAATTTACAATATGGCAAAACTTAATTTGGTCTTTGATACAAATACACAAAAAGAAATTTCAAGATCGGTAACATAATCGAATTGTAATGATTTTTCAAAAAGTTTGACTTTTTATTGGGTCACCCGGTAGATGACACCAAATTCAATTGAAATTGTTTTTACTTTGTATGACATCAAAATGGAGAAGTTCCTGGCTCGTTGATGTTACCTTTGCTGTGAAAGTTAAAAATCCATTCTCCAAGTATTTCGATGTCTAATAAAAAAAATTGAGCAAAAATATATGCAAAACTTCAAATAACTACTAACAACTAATCTGTCAAAAAGCAGCATTTCTACATGCACCAAAGAGATATGTTGAAAATGTTCCAGTAAAGTTTCAAAAACTCAATGTTAACAAGAGGGACATAGCGAATAGGTTTCAAATCTTTTAACAAGATAGCGTAAATGGCTATTACATCTTTCTTTGGATTGAATGGCTTGAAAGGAACTTCAGCTATTTTGCTATATAATTTTACCGTTGCGTTGACTTTTTGAAAACTTCATTATTTGAAAATAACAGGATCTTCTTTTTTGCAAAAAAAATCCAAGAAAAGTTATTAAAACCATGATAAATTCTAAACCATTGGAGGAAACTTGGTAGAATTTTCAAGAAAACCATATAGCCCGGGGGGTACACGACTTGTGGATGGACGGGAGCCTGCCGCCCGGTTTTCAGAAAGCCACCCACTTCTAATTACAAAAATTTGCCTTCGTACCCACTTTTATGATGAATGTTGGTGGAAAACTACCCATTTTAAACAATTTTTTGGCGATTTCAGCCAAACTATCCCATGTTTAAGGAAAATCTGCCGAAAAATGACCCTTGTTTAGAGACTTTTGGGCCAAAAACCCACCCATATGGGCGTCACATACCCGTACCATCAACATGTTATGTACTCTCCCCCCCCCCGGGCCATATAGTTTATGAAGGTCTACAATATGGTGTCAAGCACAAGTCCTTACTTAGGACGTTCAAATGAGTTGAAAAATAAAATATGCAGTAATTTTGAAAATAATCAACATTTCAAAGTCAAGGGTAGAATTGTGGCAAAGTAGCTATATTTAGTTTCAAGCATTTTAGTCCAAAGAAAGATTTTTATCAATTTTCCATCAAATGAAAAGACAAACTTTAGTACAATTTATGCAAAAACATTTTTCTCTCAAAAAGAGGGAGAGGCAGGTCCTTACGCCCCCTTCTGGCTATGTTCCTCGTCTAAAAACAAAATACATTACATATTAAGAAATCAATTTACTGTAATTCAATGTAACCTTGGCCACAAGGAGCATGACTGTGGACACACAGAATATGAGTAAATCCATCTCTGAAATCTTGGCTCCTCAATGTGTAAATAAACGGATTTATACATGAAGAGAAGAAGCAAAATATGACACTGACTTGCATCAGTGCCCCATTCCAATCAATGTTCGTCTTCACAATTCCAAGATTCAGGCAAAAATAAAGTGCCTGGTTCATTGACCAACATAGAAAATAAGATACAATGACAATAAGAACAGTCTTGATGCTCTGTTGCCTGATTTTTATCATCATCAACTCTCCTTTTTGCACATGTTTAGTTGGACAGCTCAAAGCTCTAAGTTTCTTGGCATGAAGGCATCTTTTGATTCTTAGAAAACAAACAATCATGTAAATAATTGGGAACACAAACTGAATGCTGAATACCAGAACGTAAATAACTTTTGGGGTAATATTGCTGTTGTAATCAATTGAAAATGTACAATGAGCACCAACGCTTGCTTCTTCTTGTGGAGCATATTTTTCACCAATGAGTGAGGGAATACCTAGAACTGCAGAGAAGAGCCAAATAAATAGAATCACCCTTCTTGCTCTTTGTGGGGTTGATTTTGCTCGTGCTTCCAGAGGATTACAAATAGCCATTTGTCTTTCGTGAGCTATTGCAACAAGTGTATAAACTGATACCGTTGCAAAAAAGAATAGTATATTATAACCAGTGAAAATTTTGCACATGACATCACCAGCTGTTCCAGTTGGGTGGTTTTCGATAAAGGAAGTTGATGTGAGATAAATTGGCACACAAAGAATGCAAACCAACAGATCTGCAATAGCCAGGGCAGCAAGATATGTGCCAAAGGCAGTCGACCCCATGTTTTTATTCTTCTTTAGAACAACAAGGACCAGCGTGTTCCCGAATATACCAGCAACAGCGATCAGACAGTAAAGTGTCAGTTCCCAAGCGCGAACTGGAAAATTGTCGTGACTTCCTAGGTTTGTCATGTCTTCGTCTTTCTTGTGATTCGGAATGATGCAGTAGCACTTTTGACTCCCAACCAGACCCAGAAGGCTTTCTTGTTATTTATTCAGCTTTATGTTGAATTCAGATTTATGTAGTTGCAAAAAATTGCGCAATTGTATTGTTTATGATCACCAAATTCCTCATATCCAGTCCTTTTCCAAGCCAACTTCCTCATGTCTGGTTTTGGTTTCAGATCAGTGGTTTCGATTTGATTTAAACAATGCTTTTCAGCCTCGTTTGAGATCACTAGTTTCCAGGAACCAGGAACCAAAAAAAGAAAATGGCGGCAGATTTGGCTGGAAACGAAGAAGGAAACACTTCCGCGAAAATACCTTCTCATCTTGTTAGCCAGTCACTACTTGAAATTAGGATCCCAAAGATTTTTGTTCTCATATCCGTGGATGGTTCTGCAACAGTATGGGACAAAGACGACGTGTTTAAACTGAAGAAACAACTACGAATACCTGGGGCCTTGATTGGATCACTTGCTCGAAAACCATGGCAAAATCAAGTCATGTCTCTGCCTTTGATTTTAACACCAGAAGAAGTAACTTTACTTATAGAGAAGGATTATGCAACTTTAATTGATGGAAAACAACATGCATTAATTCCAACAGCAAAAGATGCTGCGATTTTTACAAAACTGAGAGAGCAATCCCATTTGGATCAGATGAAAATTTTCGTCAAAGAAAGAGAACAAAAGAAGTTGATGTATTGCAAAAGAGACAAACAATGCTTTGAAGCAGGAAAAGATGGACAAGATTGGAAAACTGTTAACCCCCAGAGTGATATTTTCATTAACAAATTTAAAGACGATGCAGTCATGATTTCTAAATATATTGAAAATGACACTAGAATGAAACAAGAAAAACATGGAGCTGAACAGAATATTAACCAGGTGGCACTAGACTCATTAGAACGTCCTACCGCCCTAGAAAATAGTCATTTCGAAGCTGTTAAAATGCCTGATGTGCAAATCAAAGAACAAGAAGAATTTATTTCTCGTTCAAATATAAATGTTGCTCATGTCAGTACCATTAAAAAAACAACAGACATAGAGGATATTACTGAAAATGCCGAAAAAGCTGCTGTTGAAATCACTGAAACTGATATGCAATACTACGCAAAGTCAACATGGATACATATTCCGACAAGCTTGCCTGATAATTCCAGAAAACACCATGCCTTTCCGAATGAACTGCCTGTTGCATGGAACTATCCAAAAACGCTCACAGAAAAATGTAATTATGCTGTGTATAAAGATTTGTGGGAGAAAGGATACTTCTTAACAACTGGTGAAAAATTTGGATGTGATTTTCTGGTCTACCCTGGAGATCCATCAAGGTATCATTCTCATTTTATCGTGATTGTTATCCCATCAACCAGGAAAATCATGTCAATGGAATTGCTTGCATATGGTAGACTTGGTAGTGGTGTGAAGAAATCAGTTGTTTTAGCTACTGTCAGTGGAACCAATAATCAGTCAATAAAATATCAGTCAATTTCTTGGAGTAATATTGATTAATGGCAAATGACAGACTCATCCAAATTAATCAAGTTTAAAGTTTCTGTGTTTTGCTTAAGAAGAGTGGTAGTTTCTAAAAAGGCCTTTACATCACAGGAAGCCCATATAACAGTTTATTTTTAGAAACATTTTTCCTTTCCTGCATTTATTAATTACATGTTTCATTTGTGAAATAAATTGTTTTTGTTGAGAGAACACAAGGGAGCAAGGGAGTGACATGTTATTAATAAGTGCAGGAAAGGAATTTTTTTAATTAAACTGTTATATGGGCTTCCTGTGTTTACATGAGACCAACAATAAAAGT
This sequence comes from Aurelia aurita, assembly GCA_004194415.1. Classification (NCBI taxonomy): domain Eukaryota; kingdom Metazoa; phylum Cnidaria; class Scyphozoa; order Semaeostomeae; family Ulmaridae; genus Aurelia; species Aurelia aurita. Next base: position 776,083 of record REGM01000073.1, on the reverse strand, counting down.
CCAGCTGATATGAAATCTCAAACCGGCATGAGTTATTTTCAGATTTTCCATGCTCTAGTATGACTTTTTATGTAAATAAAATTCTCAATGAAAATGTGGTTTGCTTTCAAACCAAGGCTAAATAAGATCATGATCTATGAAGCAACTTGCAGTGGCACGGCTACAGTTGTTAGAAAACATTTCGAATAGCAATCACAGCAAATTCTCTGTGCACCATCTTGAGTGATGATTGTCCTTGTCCAGCAAACTTTTAAAAGAAGTGGAAAGAGCGTATTGTGTGAATTTGTAACCCCACTATAACTTCATGTGGTAAATGCAAGATAGTTCCTCAGCCAAAATTAAATTCATGCTGGTTTCAAATTTTATACTCCCCCATGAGTATCATTTTGGGTTCATACAAAGGGCCTCTAAAACTGTATTTATATTGACTTTTCTTCAACTCGAAGCAATTTATGGTTCCAAAATCTGGTTACATGTTTACTCTATCAACTTTTATATATTCATCCAATACAGACTACAGACGGCAGCAGTAGAGGAAACAATGATCTTTTTTTAAACATTGGTGGTAAACAATGCATTTCAACTGAAACAATAGCTTTGCCCTCCCCCTTATATTTGAATATTTGATATTTATCAAAGTGTTTGCTACTGGAAGTAGAAACCCACAGCAAGAAAGTAGACACGAAAAGACGCAATGCAGAATAAATGCAATTAACAAAGTTGGGGTAATAATTCATTAACCAAATTTCATTGGATTTCAAATCTTCCAGATAAAATACAGTCTGTTTATCGTGATGCTATTACATGCAAAAGTAAATTATAAAGTTTGTGAGAAGGTATGTTGTGCTGTTGATAGTTTCTCACTCGATAGATAGTTAATATGGTTAATAGTCACATATGAACTCCTTCCTCCCTCGTACTTTAAACTCTCCATTTGTCCATTTACATCCAGTTGCTAGACTATTCTTGCTAACTGTCAGTTGCTAAAGTTATTTTTGACACCACCCAGCCATGGGCGGTAGGCGGTAGGTTCATTTTCACAATCTTCAAATTTTCGTCCTGCGGTAGGAACGACATGGAGATGAAATTTTTACGACGAGGAAGGCGATGAACATCAAAACCTTTTGATGGTCATCGCTTTGATTCATCGTTTTCCTTTTGTTTGATTCAATACTCAAGAATGCCGCTTCCAAATGATGGAACTTTCTTGCCTTTCTTTGCTGACGTTTGACCTGGACAGAAGCAATGAATTTGTGTGGGTACGTGTTGGCTACGAGGCGAAGGCAATGAGAAAAGCGATGAACATTAGTGTGACGAAGCCTCATCGCCTGCGAGTGCGATCAATGTTCATCGACGCACTTGTGGCATATGATCAAATGTACTTAAAAACAAAACTCACTAAGTTTCTCCCAAACGATCATGTCTTCTGTTATGTTCTTAATCGCATCTTTGTTATAAATCATTTCATATTTAGAAGATGCAACATATTTCACCATGCGTGTACACTTCAATGCTCTGCTGCATTTGTAGAAATCTTCATGGATAAAATGCTGACCAATCACTGAATCCTTTTCTTGCTTTCCACCAATCAAACTGAAAAATGATTGATTTCGCACTGATGCAAAGTAAGAGAGGAAAGTTATCGATACAAGAATTGAACCTGGCAAAATCATTGTGAGAATGATACTTTATATTAAACTTCGTTGTACTTAAAAAATTTGCTATATTTTATTATTCAAGACTTTATTATTTGCTTTATTTAGTATACTTAGTTGCTTTCTCATGACTAAAAATTTGCGTCCGAATCCTTCCAAGCTAGATGTAATCTGTTCGGTTAAAGGGAATCCACGCATATGAAAGTGGCTCAAGCCACTTGCGGTCAAATTCTAGCCTATCAGATATCAAGTCTTTTCTATTGACGTAAATCAATTACCCAAATATGGTTCGGCACGTGTCACGGCCTGTTGTCTTTCACAGCTATTTGTATCAAAGTCTTAGATACCCTTTAAACGCATCTGCAAGGTATCATAACCAAATCGACGCATTTCATACTGTAAACAAACACATAAATTAAATGGACGCTGTAAAAAGTTCCATTCACTTGTGGTTCATTATATTCTCGTGTGTGGCGAATGAAGCAAAATGTCACCTTTTGTAGTAAGTGGTATTTGTCTGTCGGCTTTTTCTATCAACCGTTTGGCCTACACCTCATTTTCTGTGGAGTGGATCATTCTTCACCTTCGATTCCCTGTGATTCAGTCATGTTGCAGTTTTCCTGTGAGGACAGCAGCTCCAGCAGCTCAATTACAGGTTTCATGGTACTCTAATTTATCATTCATGAAAACCATCTTCTGTATAATACCTAGACTTATTACCTGATTCGTTATGTTCGCTCTCTCACCCATCGCCACGTTTGTTACGGATCTTTATCGAATTTTATTTACAAATTCGCTCAAACTACGACTCATAACCTTGCTGTTCAAAAACCCAGACAAATTACCCAACTTTGTGGGGCTGCAATAATTCTCGATGAGATGTATGGATAAGAGCTTCATACGAGCTCGAGGTTATTCTCCGGGTACTTTCTGGAATAGCTTCAGGGCCATGTCGAAGAAATGGTTTTTGCGTTGCGTACATTTTCTATCGAAGGTAGATTTAACTTAGAGTTGAAAGAGTATCAGAAAGTCGTTTGTTTCATGATCTTGAAAGAAGAAATAATTGTTTGCGCCCAAACTAGAGCTGGGTAAACAGTCTGCTCCTCGCTTTCTTAGCAATAATTTTTAAATTCGTTATTCTGGATTTTAGACAGTTTGTGCATGAGTGCTTGTTGAGCGGTATTTGGTGGTTGTTATTGTAGCTATATATCGCAACAGCGAGCTCTTGTCATAAGTCCATATAATGTCAAGCAGAACTTGCGCATATTTATGCAGAATGCAAATTTTAAAGGTGATACACTTTTCACGAGATAAGGAGTGCCAAGGTTGGCTTATTTTTGTAGCCAGCATAGCACTTCTTTCTTTCCGTGCATAAAGCGACTATTTGAAATCAATCGAAGATTAAAACAGATTACAACAGTGCTGAAAATTGAAAATAGTGGAAGGGCCGCAAAGGATGCTGGTCAGTCATAGTCTTTAAACTACCCGTTTATAATGCTCAATCTTAAAACTGATAAAAACTGATGATAAACGAAAAACGTTTGCCTTTTGATATTTATAGGAAAGAAAATAGCATATGATAATTCACAGTCCCTTGCTTCTCTCCTCCTCAAACAAAGTACCCATACACCTCCAACTCACACACTTCAAGATATTTCAACGTATTTAATGTTACGAAACGGCCAAACATGTTTCCTGGGCAATCTAAACGGATGAAATTACTCGAATTGGAGATTTTAGCATCTGTGACACAAGGAGGATCGCCTGCACCTCCATTGAGAACAGAATTCCCAACTTGAACTTTAAATGCTTTCATTGTTCTTTATCTCGGAACAAAACTGTAAACAGCTATTGACTTGATGAGTGCTTGGTTTTGTAGATCAATTTGCAACCATGGGCTTGATTCAAGCTTAGTTTCTGCACAGTTACTCGTTCCGACTTGGCCATTCACTGCAAAGGATGCCATAGTGGAATTTCGATACCTGCTTGAAAGAAATGCAGGCTTTCCAAGGGCGACGTTTGAGATTGGTCCTAAAGAAATAGAATTGCAAATTAAGTGAGTTTGAGTCGATAAATGGCTAAATTCTCTCTCACAGTAGGTGTCAGGTGAGATTTGCGATAACGCAAAGTTACTAATGCAACACTCTTCAATTTTTGTTATTCGCGGATATTCTCACCTGACATCCAACATCCACCAGGTGTCCCAAAAAAGTACCCCTGTCTGAAAAATCACCAAAACTTGATTACAAGGCCGATCTTTAAATTTCTTTTTTTGGCAAGTAGATCAAGGACTAAATTACTTTCCCAGATATAGCTGATCTTGTGATCTTGTGATTGGTTTAAGAATTCGCAAATCTAGCTCTTTTTTGCTGCCTAGTTTTGAAGCATACTGCAAAAAAACCACTGATGATTACCAGATTAATTTCTTTTGGTATATTAAGCTTCTAAGATGGTGATAAAAGTCAGCAAGAAACGCACACTATCATTGGGGACTTGAAAGATAATGAAAAATCTCACAATTTTGGCTATTAGGCAAGATTTACATTGCTGTTTAAAGATTATAGCTTGGCATAAGGTTTTTCCCCAGGGGGGACACTCAGCACATGCACATACGGGGAGGTAAGTCCGATATTTTTGGGTCAGAATATTGCCAAAAGTGATATTTTTGGGTCTTTATAAACTGAAATTATGGCCATGATATTTTTTGGCATCAAACATAGTTATACTGATATTTCTGGGGTCTGTAGAGGCAATCCTGACCTCAAATTTGCATTGTTTCAAGATATTTTATGTGCCTTTACACGTATCTAAGTATGAAATGAGCTGATATTTTTGGGTTGCAACGAAGCTGAACTGATATTTTTGGGTTGCCTGAAAATTTCTCGGACTGACCTCCCCGTGTGTGTATGTGCTGAGTGTCCCCCCTGGGGGTTTTTCAAGGTGTCTTCTTTAAAGTATTTGGATCATTGAAGAACAGATTAAGGAAAGCAGTTTATGATAGGTTTCTTAATCGATTTTTGGTGATTTTTAAACGGGGGTACTTTTTTGGTTCACCTAGTATCCATAAAAATTATTAATAGATCTGGCATATCCTGAAGCGTAACTTTGTGCAACTTAAAACTCCATTTGGGGGTGTTTGAGATTTTGAATCAATGTGCATAATTTCTTTACTATGACGAAGCAATCTATAGTCTCTTTTAAATTGTCTTATGATACATTGATTCAGTATGTTAAAGTCAACACAATTGCGCCCTCCTCTTTGGCTAAGGTTCAATCAATTGATTTTGTGAACATTCGAAAAATTTAAAGCTGGAGAACAAAAAATTTGCCCTTTGTGAATTTTGGCTACTGTTTTGAAACTATTCGGAGATCAATTTTACGTCAATTTCAACTCCAAAGTTGAATTCAAACTTGATGCGATTTGTGATGCGATGCGAGCGGCAAAGTTGAATTAATCCATCTTTGTCGCATTGCCGCACTTCATTGTTATCTTGCATGCGTCAAGAGCGATGCTTCAAGTGTAAATTCATCTCTTAAGTCTTAGTTAAACTTTCATATATAGATTAAAGCAAGATCCTTTGAAATCAGTCTATTAGATCAGTTTCTAAAATCTTCAAGTAGTAGCATCATTTTGCTCCGTGCGTGGTATTTGATTGCTAATTCACTTGTGGGATTGTGGCACATGATCATATATAGGTCAAGGAAATACTCACTAATAATGTTCATTTTCTCCCAAACGATGATTTCTTCTGTTATATATTGAATAGCATCTTGGTTATAAATAATTTCATATTTAGAACATGCGACATATTTCACCGCGTGTGTACACTTCACTGCTCTGCCGCATTTGTAAAAATCTTTATGGATAAAATGCTGACCAATCACTGAGTCCTCTTCCTGCTTTCCACCAATCAAGCTAAAGAAAGATTGATTTCTCACTGATGCAAAATAAGAGAAGAAACTTATCAATGCAAGAATTGAAATTGGCGAAATCATTGTGAACATGATACGTTTCTTCACAGTTGATTATACTTTATATAACTTTACTTTGCTTTGATAGTCAAAATTATGCTTGTTTTCTTCATAACCAGATCTACATCCAAATCCATTCAAGATAGATATCATCTGTCTGGTCAAACGCATCAGCAAGGTATCATACCAAAATCGTCACATTTGCTCCTGTAAACAAATAAATTAAGTGAAAGGACGCTGTGAAAAAGTCCATTCGCTACTTCGCTTGTGGTGCATTATCTTATTGTACACTGTAGATGAAGCAAAATGTCACCTTTTGTAGTAAACGGCATTTGCCAGCATTTTCTATCGGCCACTTGTTCTGCATCTCATATTCCTCTTGAGTGAATTATTCTTTACCTTCGATTGTCAGTCATGTTTCACCTTTCCCACAAAAGAACCAACTTAATTGCAGGCACTTCACGAGTACAAAGTACGAAGTGAAGGCTATGTGATGGCGGGCAAACTTCGCGCGTCCTATAGTCGATTTGGGTATTGTTTTGTAACCATCAGTAATTGTTTATTCAATTGTTTTTTAACAAGCAAAGCCTGTGATCATGCATTGCGAAATTGCTTGTTTCCAGGGTGAGCATTATTTTGAAGCTCAGTATGATCGGAAGAAACAATGAAAGTAAACAATTCTGTTGCTTGCAAAGATGTCATAGTGAGACTAGAAGATTTTTGTTATCAGAGACCATTAATGGCATTCTGAATTTGGGCCTATAAGTTTAATGGTTGCCGGGCTGAAGGAGGAGGTGCTTTGCTGTGCTGTGATAGCTTTTATACGAGCTATCATGCATATAAAAACAGAAAAGCCACACCTGGAATATCAAATTAATAGACGGAACGGAATACTTTAAAGCCAACAAAGGACCGAAGGCATATATTGAGGACCGAAGGCTTTAGGCCTGAACTTCACTCTTCATAAAACCCTTGGTTTACCGCAGAGATACAAGGGACTTAGGTAATCTAGAACGGAGCTTTAGGCCAAATCGTCTATGTTGCTTTCGTTATTACGTTTTTTCAGAAGTTAATCCTGCGGCAGTGGACACTGAATGGGGATTCCCAGTTTTTGAGGTTTTGGACATAGCACAGGACCACCGATGATTCCCAAATAGATTTACGTAACAAACACATGACAGTCCTTTTTGACCAATGAAAAAAAAACGCATTTCGATAAAAGCAAACAATCAATGAAAAAGTCCAACCTTTCCTAAATCTTTGTTAGTTCATTATTTTACCTTAAAGTTTTTAATGAGTTTTTGATGATTGCTCTGTACATAATTTAACAGTGCTTTGTGATGTATTATTTGCTAGTTTCAAGTAAAACGTCTGCGAGCAGGCTGTTAAGCTGGTGGTCCTTGCGGGGAAGAGGCTAAAATTTATGATGACTTACATAAAAAGGGAATTACATTGGCTAGCAGTTACGTAGTCAGTTCAATGACCTCTGGAAGCAGATAGCAACTGTTTTTATTTCCTTGAATAACGAACAAAGAGGGACACGAAAGTCTATTTTGAAGAAATATTTGGCGTGGTCCAGTCACAAAATCTTTGTCAAGAATTAAAATAGGCCAATATCTGAGTGTGCTCGCTGAAATTGAAATTAATTACGAGAACCAACTTTTAGAGTTCGCTGAGCCGTATTAACACAACAAACTCAAAGGCAGATCAAGCACAGTAACAGACACAAGGACTTGAAACGAAATGGGGAATTTAGGAACACACAACGACTTTCCAGTTCGCTATTGGGAGCTGATTTTGTACATTTTGATCGCAGTTTCTGGCATCACTGGCAACAGTTTAGTTCTTATCGTCATCAAAAAGAACAGACAAATTGGCTCAAGTGCATTTGGTATTTATATTGGAGCGTTGGCGTGTGCAGATCTGCTTGTTTGTATCCTCTGCATACCAATTTATCTCACTTCTACATCATGGTATGAGAACCATCCGACCGGAGCAGCTGGCGATGTCATGTGTAAACTCCTGACTGGCTATACCATATTATTCTTTCTCGCCACAGTGTCTGTTTACACTCTGGTCGCCATTCTGTATGAGAGATACATTGCGATCTGTAAGCCGTTTGAATCACGCGTAAAATCTACACCAAAAAGAGCAAAAATCATCATTCTCTTTATATATTTTTTCTCGTCGTTAATCGGAATCCCTCCTTTGATTGGCGAAAACTATGCTGCTAAAGAGAATGCAAGCATTGGTGCTCATTGCACATTTTCAAATGCTTATAACAATAATGCAGCCCCCAAGATTATATATGGAATCATTTTCAGTGTTCAATATATTTTCCCGATTACATTCATGGTTATATGCTTCGTGAAAATCAAAAGATGTTTACATGGCAAAAAGAAAGAAGCATTGGATACTGGAGTGAAGCTTAATCAAGTTGGTGAACTGCAAATAATCAAAGTTAAAAGACAAAGTGTGCGAACTGTTTTGATTGTTGTTGTGTCTTATTTTTTGTGCTGGTCCTTGAATCAAATGCTTTATTTCTGTTTAAACTTTGGTATTGTTAGTGGTATCAACTGGAATAGCAGTCTCGTGCAGATCAGTATCGTATTTTGTTTCTTTTCGTCGTGTATTAACCCATTTATTTACACCCTCAGAAGTAAACAATTTAGACATGAGTTTGCTCATCTTCTATGTCTTCGTTGTAAAAGTAAAGTTAACACAAACACTGTACGAATCTAGTAAGACGATATCGGGTGAGACAGAAAGGGACAGAAAACTGTCCAGAAGTTCGGAAGCCTGTAGTTTTCAAATTACTGTATTCATTAGATTCATGTAAACTGAAAATATTTATGTAGCTAGCACGCCAAGTTAGATAAAAAAAATCTAGTTTGTCAAAATCGGTTTTATGGTTCTCAAGTTACATGCGATTACGTAAAATATTTCATCTCAAAATCTCAAAATCCTTCAGAACAGGCCTAAAATCCTTGATCAAATTTGCTAGCAAGCCAGTCTAATGATAATAGAAAACAGGGCATCTTTTAACATACAAAGTGGTGGGGGATTTCCCCACCAGCCCTTTCAATATCCCCACACGTCATGCCCATTTTCCCCACCAGTGAAATGCCCTTTTCTGTAAAATGTCCTCAGAATATCATGAATGTAGATTGAAGAGACAGACCCCAAGATAGGTTTGATAGAAGACTCGATGAATAGCAAAATATCCATAAAAAAATAGCATCAACTTTAGTTAACAGGTAATTTATTATTTAAAAAATTCCTCATTGTGTGTGAGTTCCAACTGATGCCGTTTACTTTAAAAGATAGCTACGACAACAGACACTGATTCTATTGCATGTTAACATGGAAATAACTGTTTTTATTTATTTTGTATGACGCTCTATATGGCTATCTTTAGTTGCCCTTTCAATGGACTCCCCACCAGTAAAATATCCTTAAAAGATGCCCTGATAGAAAATATATGAAAAAGGGTCTGAATGACAATCCCAAATGTAAAAAGTATGCAGCAGTCTCTTTATGTACCCAGTAAAATGTTTGCGCAATAAGATAGACTGACAGAATTTGATTTTGAAAGCTGTTGTGCTAGATTGCAGGCAAATTTTATCAAGGACTCTTAGCCTATTTCTCATCACGTATGGACAAACTTTTTGCATGTTGTATGTAATACAATTACTGTTTAAGATTTCTATAATGTTTTAAAGAATAACATCATTTATTGAATGTAAAACATTCTTGCCTTGTTATCTAATGGATTTATTTACTGCAAAATAACTACTTTCTTTTTAATTAGTTTCATTGAACGACAAACATGTCAAAAATGAACAAATGCTCATATTAATGCTAAAAATCATCATAAATTAATACGTAGATGTTTTCTGCAAATATTTCCTAACAGAACTCTTTTTTTACTTCAAACATCAAGTATAAAATGTTATTGCTTCCTATTCACCTGCCAAAACATTTTCAGACATCCTTGCTCGAGCTTTTGCGTCATATCTGGCAGAAATCTTTGCTTGCTTTACAATATCAAATCAAATGAATTAGAAGAGCTAATGAATCTTTGATTTCTGTAAACTTATACAACATGAGTAAGACTTGAAGCCAGAAAAGAAAAACTCCTACTTTTTTAGAGGTTGACATAAAATGTGCCTCCTGTGGAGTAAAAATAACGGTGGTATAGATTTTAGGTCCACCGTTATTCTTACAACATGAGTAAGACTTGAAGCCAGAAAAGAGAAATTCCTACTTTTTTAGAGGTTGACATAAAATGTGCCTCCTGTGGAGTAAAAAAAACGGTGGTATAGATTTTAGGTCCACCGTTATTCCTACAACATGAGTAAGACTTGAAGCCAGAAAAGAAAAATTCCTACTTTGTTAGAGGTTGACATAAAATGTGCCTCCTATGGAGTAAGAATAACGGTGGTATAGATTTTAGGTCCACCGTTATTCTTACAACATGAGTAAGACTTGAAGCCAGAAAAGAAAAATTCCTACTTTTTTAGAGGTTGAAATAAAATGTGTCTCCTGTGTAGTAAGAATAACGGTGGTATAGATTTTAGGTCCACCGTTATTCTTACAACATCAGTAAGACTTGAAGCCAAAAAAGAAAAATTCCTACTTTTTTAGAGGTTGAAATAAAATGTGCCTCCTGTGTAGTAAGAATAACGGTGGTATAGATTTTAGGTCCACCGTTATTCTTACAACATGAGTAAGACTTGAAGCCAGAAAAGAAAAATTCCTACTTTTTTAGAGATTGAAATAAAATGTGCCTCCTGTGTAGTAAGAATAACGGTGGTATATATTTTAGTCCACCATTATTTTTACAATATGAGTAAGACTTGAAGCCAGAAAAGAATAATTCCCACTTTTTTAGAGGTTGAAATAAAATTTGCCTCTTGTGTAGTAAGAATAACGGTGGTATAGATTTTGGTCCACCGTTATTCTGACAAGATAAGTAAGACTTGAAGCCAGAAAAGAAAAATTCCCACTTTTTTAGAGGTTGACATAAAATGTGCCTCCTCTGCAGTAAGAATAACGGTGGTATAAAGTTTGGTCCACCGTTATTCTTACAACATGAGTAAGACTTGAAGCCAGAAAAGAAAAATTCCCACTTTTTTAGAGTTTGACACAAAATGTGGCTCTTTTTGGAGTAAGAATAACGGTGGTATGGATTTTAGGTCCATCGTTATTCTTACAACATGAGTAAGACTTGAAGCCAGAAAAGAAAAATTTCTACTTTTTTAGAGGTTGAAATAAAATGTGCCTCCTGTGTAGTAAGAATAACGGTGGTATAGATTTTAGGTCCACCGTTATTCTTACAACATGAGTA
>REGM01000073.1:739369-764738 GCA_004194415.1 Aurelia aurita | reverse complement strand
GACGTGCCGTTTTTCAGGGTATCGTTTTCGCCTCTTTTTTCTAGCGCCGGGTATCGAAGTAAGGCAATTTTTCTAGAGCCGGTTGTTAAAAGGAGATATTTTTCTCTAGAGCGGGTTATTATTTCAATGGTACTCGGTTTAATTTGTACGGTTTTGTTAAAGCTTTACTATCGCTATAAATACATTCCTAGCCTCGCTTTTATCAGTTGTCAAACAAATACAGAATATGTAGTCGTAACTGGCAAAGTTGCAGGAACACGGGGCACGAAATTATTTTATTTTGACCATTTGACCAAATTCTGGCGCCGGGTATACTTTTCCAAGATTTTTTCTAGGATCGGGTATCGTTTTAAGTGAGAAATTCTGGAGCCGGTTAAAAGTCATTTTTTAACGTGGGCACACCCCCATACAAATTTAAAAGTAATAAAATCAATTAAACGTGAAAGGCATGCAATTGTTCGCAAAAGGCAAGCAATTTCAGTCCCATTGCAGTCCCATGTGTGCAGAGCCATTAGAACGAGGTTTCTGAACACGTGTTTTCGATACAAAAACAAATGAACTACGTTTTCACCTAAACTGATCACGTGTTGCTATTAAAAAGTCCCATGCATTCAACACTCATCACCAGAATTTTTAGTCAAACAGTACACCCCAATCCCAGAAAATTCCCAATGAAAGTATACCCCAATCCCAGAAATTTTCCAATGAAAGTATACCCTATCCCAGAATTTTCAGGCCAAAAACTACCCCAAAACTGGTACACATGCCCGTCTGACCCGCTAACGAAGTACCCCCTCCAGGAGCCAATCATGTTGCGTGAAGACCACAGCCAATGCAAGTTAGTATTGCGGAGGATGGTAAATAGTTTAGATAAGGATCAAGAAACATTTTTCAACGTACATCAGAAAACAATCTATCTCAAGATTTTTATAAACTATGTAGAAAGAACTATTTAAATCATGAGATAGATCGTTTCTCCCTCTCCACCCCAAGTATATTTGTGCACTAGCTTAGTGGAACTGGTTTCTTCAACTTCTTTGGAAAATGAGAATTTCCCTGCCGCAGAATTTGGTAATATGTAAACCATGGTACTAGCAGTTTCTTGATTTCGCATGAACATTTCCGCTCTTTAGTACTAAATGTTGTTTTATTTGTGTCATATATTTTGAGTGGATGGACTATAATGTAGTTTTTGACACTGCTACAGAATTACAGATGTGTTTCTTTACATGTAAAACATCAGTTGAGAAGAAAAGGTGCTCTATGTACAGTAATGGTACTCAAGGACAAAGGTTCAACAACATATCTGCTGTTATATCTTTGAATTTTGCTTTTAAAAGTTTCTCAGCTATTTCATCTTCCACAAAGATTCATGCAATCCCTAGTTCCGGTATTTTCCTGCATTTTTTATCATGCTCCCTTGCTCCCCACCTTCAAGGTCTTGCCCCCCAAAAACACTGATAATTTTACTTTGCGATTCTGCCTCCGCAGCTCCGTGATGACTGGTTGCTCGGTAACAAGACTGTTTACGTATGTTTTGTTAGGGGGTCTTCGAAAGGGGTCTTCTTCAACATGGTAGTACTGCTCGACAGAAAGACAGAACCTGAAAATTTGAGCTGAGCCAAATCAAATCGTTTCTCCACAATTTGCAGATCGTAACCTCGTCAGAAGCCTTAAAATATCCAAGATGCGAAGAGTACAAAGTGGCCGCTCTGATATCAGTGACGTAGAGCCTGATGGACTGGGTAAGTTTCAAAATTAGGCTAGCAAAAGGAGCCAAGCCCAAGATAATTTAATTTTAGGCCCAAAGGCAAAAAACACTGACCCAAGACTGACAGAAAATAATTCGAACCTAATTGCATGGATGGACTTGGTCGTATCATTTTTCTTACTGTTACAAAAATTCTTTCTAAGTATTCTAAAATTCCAATTTCATATGGATATTACGTAAAAGAATAGGTACATAGAATTATATATAGATAGTAGTAATAGAAACAGAAAGACAGAAAGAAGATAGATGCTAGATGCTGCAAAATCTGCTACTAAAATCTGCTGCAAAATTTTCCCCAATATTCTGATGCCAGTGCAGTGTGCATTCCACAAATTTAGTTGTGCACACTGAAGGTCCACAAAGAGGGTTTCAACATCACACCAACCAATACGCTTGGAGAATCTCTGCACTTCATTTTTGCTTTAAAATTTTCATATGAAAATTTTTGCTTCAAATGTTTTGATAAGGAAATGAAGAAATTGATTGAACGATTATTGTTCATATGAGATGGTCCCTGAACAGAGCTCTTGTCAGCCATACTGCAGAGTTGGGCAATGGCGCTCCCAACATCATTTATAAATTGTGGTTTGTTCCACATCAGCTGTGAGCAAAGTGAGCATTCACAAATGCGTTTTCCATTTCCCAAGCATTCAAACCTGACTGAAAAGTTTGCATTTTGCGCATGCAAGTTTAGATAGCCTAATTGAGATTTGCTAGGAAATTTCATAGTTTCTGTGGTTGAAAATAATGATAAGTAGAAGTCAATAGGACTTTTGTTCATTGACAACTACATGGCTAGCCTGCACGCAGATGTTAGTTATTGCGAAGGAGAAAATGAAAGAAAAGGAAAACTAGGAAAAATTTTTCTTTTCTCTCGTTTTCTCCTTCACAATAACTAAAGTCTGCGTGCAGGCTACTACATGACATTCCTGCATGCACAAATGGCATTCACAAATGCGAACAATTAATATGAATCATACAGTATGTAGTCCTCCTCAATGTTGAAGCATCTTGATATAGCTTGACTTTCCAGAAATTTAAATAATAAATTCAAATATGGCAGCAGCTTTGGCAAAGCTTTAGATCGTAATATGGGTAATTATTGTTTCAAAATGTTAGATGGTAAAAGAATGTGACAACTTTTTTCTTTTAGCTGAGCAAGAGTTAGTAAAACTGCAACAGCAGTATAGGATAATGGATGGAGACAGAAAGGCATATAGCGAGGAATCACAAAACTTGATCCGAAAGCAAAGAAATGCCATTGAAACATTGCAAGCTGAAAACGAAGAGCTCATGAAGGAAAATAGATTAGCTGGCAGTGTTCAAAATATAACAAAAGTAAGTAACCTTTTAATTTCCCTCATATCGGTGATAATTTCTTAATTATCCTCTGTAGTGAAAAAAGTTTTTAACAACAAATTGGGAATAACAGATCCAAACCTCAGCATGGCAAAATTTTTAGTAAAAATACAGTACATTCACGGACTAAATTCTTTTTTCATTTTAGGATATGACCAATGTTGATAGACTTAATTCGCTCATGAACACAGAAGGTAAGTTTTATTACCTATATCATTCTTAAAAAATTGATACTCTATAATCGAAAATCGGTAGTCTGTCCAACCTTTTTTGTTAGGAATTTTGAGGCTGCTGCGTAAAAAAATAAAATAAAACAATGTTGGTGGCTGAATTGATGTTAGTAAATTGTCAAATGCATTTTCAGACAGTATTTGTTTTAATGATCTTTTTCTAAAATGATAATTATAAATTTCTAATAGATGAATACACAAAGAAGATGCAATCAGAGAAAGAACTCATCAATCAGCATGATAGTGAAGTAAGTTGCTTTTTTTACACTATTTTTTGTTACTTTACATTACAATACTGTACTTTGCATTATTTGTATATTTCCACTTTCAAATGTGATTAATTATCATATGGGGTGTCCCAAAAAAACTGTCCATCATTTTTGGGGCTGCTGTGGAGGAGCTCAATTGTTTGATTTTCTATGCAGTTGCATAGGATGGGCTTCAACTTAGACTATGTTTGTTTACACTGTACTGGTACAGTTTTGATCCAGTACAAAGTTGTTACGGTTCAAGAGCGTTTACACTGCTCCAGAACAAAATTATTCTGTAGATAGAATGGAACAAAAGTGTTACGGATTTTAGCAGGAACAGGTAAATAGAAGGCTGATCCATTACCAGTGGCGGCGCGAGCCGCCAACGACTGGGGGGGACAAACTGAAATGGGGGTCCAGGGGTGAAGCCCCTGGGAAAATTTTCAGGACCACGCTCTTGTTATCCTTGGGAAACGCCCTTTTTAGGGCAAAGAAACACCCTTATTTGTCCTCAAAATTCAGGATCTAACTACCTAACCCCTCCTTCGACAATTTCTCTACGGATTTGGATGAATTGGAAAACCGACTTTGGAGAGAAGTGGGGGGGGGGGACGAGTCCCCCCAGTCCCCCCCCGTGGCACCGCCACTGTCCGTTACACTTTTGTTAGGGATCCAAAGTTGTACCTGTACAGTGTGAACAGGGTCTGAGAGTTTGTGGTTTCTGCTTTATGGCACACAAGCAATCAAAAACAGCACTGTTGTTCTGTTACATGCAATAATTGTTTTGGCTCACTTTGTATAAAATGTCTGATGCTTGAATTTACTCCCTTTAGATCAATACTATGGAAAGAAAAATAAAACAGCAGCGAAAAAATATGGGAGGGTACGTATTCATTAGAAAGTTCTTCCCCTATGTATTTTTCTTTTCTCTGTGTAGTTTTATATCGATCTTTGTTAGGATGTGTTTGATTGGTAATTCCAATCCTATCAAATTCCGAAAACAGTAGACTTCGCAGAGACAGAAATATATTTCCCAACCAAACACAAAAATCTTTAAAACAGCAGGTTTTGGATTCACCATTGCGATTCACTACTGAAAACAAGAATCTCTAAATCTTCTGCCTTTAGGAGCAGAAGGTTCAAAAGGCCTTCAAAATCTACCAAATCTACCGTTTCTTTGGAGAATTTCACTGTTAATCAAACCGAGTCTACCAAGTCTACTATTTTCAGAATTGGTACCAATCAAACACACCCTTATTTTATGGGTTATTCTTCATATCTACAGATTGAACATACTGTATATCTTTGTTAGACAAATATATGGCTGAGTGATTTGGTATCAATTGCTCATATATTTTTTCAACAACAAAAACATATTTCCATAATCCTACCATCCTGCAGAAATTTAAAATTATAATAGAAATAATTAGTCCTCACGTCATTGTCATATATATATATAGATTTTTTGTAGTAATGAATCTCAAGAGAAATTTTTTACTTTTAGTCACAATAAGTATTAGTTTAAATAATATATTTCTTCATTGCTAGGGTTCACATGAGTCTAGCAAAACAGATAATGATTAAAAAGCAAACAAGAGTCCTTGAAAACAGATTGGATCATGTGAGTATTATTTTATCACCTTTTTAATTTCCTTTGAGTTTTTACACTGTTAAAATTTTCAAACCTGTTTGGGCAAGAAAGATATTATCAATTTATTCATTTAAACAAATACTTGTGATAGATTTTCAGTAAATAATAATATAATAATAATAATATAATCCCAGTATTATGATACATAATATATTCCCAGTATTATGATACATAATATATTCCCAGTTTTTGATACCTCTACCGGATGAGTAGAAATGAAGTGTTTGCCAGAATATTCAATCAAGAAAATCCTCCAAGTTCAACGTACTATGGTTGATTTTATAGCAGAAAGGCTAAACTTTGATGCGTAAATTTTATTTCACTAAAAGCATTCTTATTGTTCTGAAGTAATTGGCGATTTCGCTTGGAAGCTGTTTTTGGAGGAGCTTGGAAATCTTGCAAGCATCCACCTTTGAAATGATGGCAATTGCATCGAAATCTTCTGAGAAGCTAAAATAACCTATGCAAATGCGATGAACACATTTGCATCATTTGTTTTCCACCGCAGAGGCTGTTTATTTTCGTTGTCACTCTTGAAAAACCCAAAAACTAGAAAGATTTGATCATCATTTCTATTCCTTCATCCAGCATATTCAAGAAGAGGCTACCGTAGTTGCTGATAACTCTAGAGCAAATGAACTATTTTAGAGAAATAAATTTTACATCTAAGGTAGCCTTTTCACTATAAAATGACATATAGTATGATGATATTGGTGGATTATTCGTAATTATACAGTTTCCCAAACGCCATACTCCTTTTTGACTCATATGGTACATAGACTGCCTTCTCTACCCTAGCATTCGAATCATTCTTAACTATAATGATCTTTAAAAATGACCAATTCTGATGAATAAATCTTTAAGTGTGAGTAATTTACAAGAATAATTTCTTTATTTAAGGCAAATACGAAGTTCAACGATTCATTGGCTAGAAATCGTAAGTTGCGAGAACAGATTGACCACACCATGACAGAGAGACAAATATTCGAAGGCCTCTACAAGAAACTGGAAAAGGTAGGAACCCCCCCTTTTTAAGTGAAAAGAAGCTTGTGTATGCTAAAAACAATAAAACATAAAACTTTGTGACAAAATTAATAAAATTTGTTCATGCTATGTACAAAAAGCATTGCAAGTCATCAGTTCATCTCATAGATCTATACTTTTTGAAATGATAACTATGAAATTTTTGTCGATTTTTTTTTCATAGCAACTGAATGAAAATAAACAAGAAATTGCTGAAATTATTGAGGCATCAACAGCAGCTTACGATTCAAGGTATGACCTTTACTTACGAGGTATGATTCTTACTTATAACTTCTAGTTACTGCATAGCAGCAATACATTGCTCCAAATTTCCAAATTCCCAATTCCAACAAATTCCCAAAAGGGTCCAAAAGCTAGCCAAAAGGTAAATCCTGTTTCAGCCACCTACCCAACTTGCTAGACAATTCCTATCAATGATTGGAGCTGTTTGTGAAATGGTTGATCATTTGTCCATCCGACACGGAATTGCTTATTGTTAATTAAGGCCAAAATATCCACTGGGTAATTTTTCTTGCAGGGTATTTTGGTCTCAACGGACCAGAGTCCGCTTTTCGGCTATTTGTAATATGTATGGGACTTGACTGTTTCCCTCATTTCCCTATAATTTAAGAAATTAATCCGTGTCGGACTCGGACAGACCTCTGATCAACCATTTCGCAAACAGCCTCGATTCCTAAGTTATGTAGAACTTTCATTTAATTATTGTGTTTGAGAGTACAATCATTCTTCTGCAGGGATGATGCCCAAGCAAAGATGATGGCGTTGAAAGAAAAATCTGACAAAGATGTTGCACAACACCACATGGAGCTGAAAGAATTAATGAGAATAATCGACCATGATAGAAAACTGAAAGAATTTATGGGAATTAAAAGTGAAGATCGTTCTGACGCTAATGAAGGAATGCCAACCGCAAGGAAATCACACGATAAAGACAAGACAGGAGATAAAGATGACACTATTGAGGTAATTGTTCGATTTATTGATCAATTCGTTAGAAATGCCTTAAGTCTATTTCCTGAAGTCCGTCTGCCCGATCCCTCTCCCACAGTTTTCGGATCTGCAATTCAAACTCTCCGAAGCCACGGAATAGTAGAACTGCGGATCTGGAAACTACGAAATGGGGATCGGTCAGACGGACTTAACGAAATGGACTTGGGGCAAGTCTACCAATTTGTTTGATTTAACGAAATCTTCTACCGACTAACCAGATCGTTCATTTTTTTATTAAATGTGCATGAAGAATTATTCTCCAATGTTAAATTAATTATAGATGATTTTTTAGAAGAAAGGCTGAATTATATAACATGAAATTTTATTTTCCCGAATCGTTCACACCGTTCTAGAGTTCTTGGGGATTTTTGCTTGAAAATCAAATTTTAGCGATTTTCCAAAGGTACAAGTTTTTTTTGACTCGGTAAAAATGACGATACTTGGTCATCTCGTAATCTTTCTTCGCAGTTGTTTTCCCATTTAATTAAATTTTTACGTGACTATGTGAATGTTTTCTTATTCTAGTCATACGAAGCAGCGTTTGACAAAATAAAAAAGACAACAAAGATAGATGATATTGATATGTTGGTGGACATTTTCATCGAAGTTGAAGACAAGAATTTTGCTTTGTTTAATTATGTAAACGAGCTGAATAATGAGATCGAAATGTTACAAGAAGGAATTGCTGGAATCGAAGATGATATCGAGAAATTTAAACGAGAGAGTGTTGAGTTGGAGCAGCAAAGAAAAGATATTCTTAAACAATTAGAGGTAATTGTGTTTATTTATGTTGCTCTCATTACTTATTTCTATAATGTTGTTATCGAAAGTCCTGGATATTTTTCATAATAATAATAATAATAATAATAATAATAATAATAATAATAATAATAATAATAATAATAATAATAATAATAATACTACTACTGCAAAGAGCTACGAACATTTTGTAGATAAGGAAATGGCTGTCTTAGAAAATGAAAATGTCAAACTATTATGGGACTTTTCCATCCAAACAGAAAAAAAAATAGACCATAACAAACCTGACTTGGTCCTGCTGGATAAGAAAGGAAAAACCTGCTACATTATCGATGTGGCATGCCCCTTCGATACAAGAGTTGAAAAGAAGGAGAAAGAAAAGTTTGAGCATTATACAGATCTGAAGTATGAACTTCTCAAGGTTTGGAACACGGAAGTGACAAAAGTATACATAATACCAATTGTGATTGGCGCTTTAGGAATAGTCACGAAGAATGTTGAAAAATATCTTGAAAAAATTGACTTCAAACCTGGCTTAGATCCTCTGCAGAAAGCTTGTTTGTTGGGTACTGCCAGAATAATCAGAAAAGTTTTGGACTACAGCGAATAGGACAAAATAGAACACTAGAAGACAAGGAAAGACGGTTTAGAAAGAAAGACTTTAGATCTATTATCTCAAGCCACGGGAGGTGACCTGATAATAGACAAGATACTGGTATAACATCGAGACCATGAGAAGAATTGCATAATAATAATAATAATAATAATCTTTCATATTTACACAGGTTAATTTGGTCAGTAAATAAAATTACTGTTATCAATCAAAGACCTGTATCCTACAAAGTAAAAGTTAAATATATACAAGAATAAAAGTTTAAAATCTACAAGCTTAAGATAACAACTGAGAAATAGCTAAAAGTCCAAGTTTGTGTTCTTGCTGGATGCTTTGAATTTTAAAAGTGATGTTTCAGTTGTAAGTGATCCGGCAAGTTATTGAAGATCTTTGCTCCTTGGAACGCGAAGGTTTTACGTCCAGTTTCTGTCCTAACTTTGGGAAAGACTACGCTTTTGTTGTCGTTTGTTTTCTTTTTGCTACATCAATTAGACTTCTTGGGGTGTAATTTTCCACCTATCATGAGTAACAAGAAGATGGAAAGTTTAAAACTTCACGAAAAAATTTGATGGCAAAACCAGTTTTCAGTTTCTTTCTGGCAAATAGATTAAGGGTGAAAATTGATCTAAAGCTGTATCTTATTTTTATGATAGGTTTCTCAAAACTAGTTGTAGCATTTGATAAGCAAATATGGCTGTTTGAGAGCTGCTTGGTTTTCGAAAATACTGCTAAAAGTCACAGATGATTATCTGATTAATTTCTCTGTCTACTGTGTGACCAAAAAAAACTTCTCAAGCGAGATCGCGCCTAGCTTCCTGAAAGCAAATGCTATAAACACAAACAAGGTATCAGCATGTAGTTGAAGGGCTTAGCTATCTTTTGAGATGTTGCTTGGTCAGTTTAAGCTATGACTACCCTCCGATAAACCAGTTTCAATAATATGGTAATTCATTCATTTCTCGGAATCCCGTCCTTTTCCAGTCCATGTTTTGGAATATGTGAAAAGGGCCAACTTCCAAATTTGCATGGGAGCAAGAAATTTGAATAAGGAGCAGATATCGATCATTTTGCAAGCAATAGATTTCCCCAGGCGACTTCAAATGCATCGCTACATTGAGTTTTCCAAAATGTTGACTGGAAAAGGATGGCGATTATTTCACTCTAAATGAGCATGTAGGCTGCGAAATTCTCATTAAATCTGGTTTTTCGGACGGTAATCATAGCTTAAAGTGATTATGCAGTATCTCAAAAGATAGCAAGCCTGTCAACTAAACGGTGATACAAAGAATTTGTCTATAACTTTTGATTTCTGAGAGCTAGTTATGATCTAGCTCGTGAAGGTTTTTTTGTGTCACCCGCTATAAGCTTCTAATTTGGTTGCAAATGTCAGAAAAGAATACTATCAGGCAAGGCTTGAATCATGATAAATAATCCCAACCTTTCAGCTCTCAGGGGAAGCATACCAATGTGTTTTGAGAATTATTATTCAAATAAGGTTTTTTCAAGATTTCACTTCCTTGTCAACGATGAGATAACAATTTTACAAAAAAGAAGTTTGAATGATATTTAAAGCAATCGAAATTTGATGATTTTCAAGCTTGTCGGCACTTTTGAGACAACTGTTAGGGTCCTTGAGATTGTTTTGAATCGATGAGTTCAACTGTTTCCAGTTGTTTTATGTTGTACCTTGTGAGAATTCATTATTATCGCCTCGCAGATATTATCGCCTGACATCCAATGTGAGACAGACATTAATTTTTCTTTGTTGTTTTCTTTTTAGCGTATTGTCTTTTTGAATTGTAAGTGCCTTTCATGGTGAGAACTTCAACGACCTAGTGTCTATTCCTGCCATGACAGGCACAGTAGATGTACTTTTTGAGTTTTCTTTTACTGTAATTGATTTAAAAATCATTAAATCTAGCTGTCCGAAAGATATATTGATGTGCTTGTAATTATATTAAAATCGTTTCATTTCTTTTCCAGGAGAAACACGCTGGAGAGACTGATAAAGCAAGAGAGTATGACGAAAAATACAAGGCAGCAAATAAGATTTTAGAGCAACTCAAAGCAGGTAAAATAGAATTCATTTTTGACCATGATTCATATTATATCGTTTGGTTCAACAGTCTTGCAGTTGGTTAACGCTCCTACCTTCTGTGCAGAAGGTCGCACTGGGAAGTAACACCACTGATTCTGTAAGCTCTGTATGCTTCTACCTCTACAAATGCCATTTGCCCTTCCTTTTTGTCGTAGTTTTTCATAACCAAAGATGTCAAATATAATCTAAGGATAAAGAACCTCCTCCAGCTGCCAAAAAATTAAAACATCTTCATATGGACAAAGTTCAGAACTTTGTCAGACAGCATAAAATCCGCACAAAATAGCAAGACGTTTAAAACCATGATAAAAAACTGAAAGGGAGAAAAATGTAACTGTAATATTTGTAAATAGAACTTTGGTTTTAACTTATACTTTGTAATTAGATAGTTGGCATTTATTAGTTTCATGTAAACTAGAGCCACCACCAACTGTAAATAAATCGATTATTACTATTATTATTTTTATTCTCTCCTTAAAAATATTCTTAAAGTCCTCGAGATGAGGTGCTAGTAATGAGTAGTCTGCTCGGCTTTGGTAGTGAGCATGTAGGTGCTCTTCTACCAGACGATTCGTTAGTAAAAGTCATGTGCTTCAAAAGAATTCATATATTTTCTCTCGTGTTCAAATTCTAGAGAATTTTGAAGCGATCTAGCTTCCTTGTTTTCGAGTCGATAACTTAGGCCACGGACCAGTAGATGTTCTTCAAAAAGAACATTATTTAGCATACTTTATCTTTGCTTCCAATAGTCTTGTAAAATTTTCCAATTACAATCTTTTCGTTTCACAGGGATTGATTCATTGTTCAAGAAAATCAATTGTGATCAGGCAGCAATAGTTGATATGTTAGGAGGCAATGCAGGTGTTACTGATTCCAATATGATGCAGGTAAATATTCACCCTTGTCGTAATGAGTACCATTAGCATTGAAGTATTGATGAAAAGATTTCATTGAATCTTCCTCTTTGTAAGACAGAATGCTGTTTTCGACCCATAATCTAGCTGTAAACTGCGGAGGCTAGCCTCGCCAAATTATTGGCACACCAACCAGAGTGAGAAGTGAACTACTAACGTGCTTTGATTGGCTAATTTACACAAAGGTAAGGTACCTAACTAAGATAGACGGACGTTGACTCTTGAAGCTTTGAGTAAAGTTACCGGAGCTATTTTTTCCATTACACAAAAAAGATTATTGCATATCAATCAAGGTTGTTAATTCCCAGACAAAATCTTCTCAGCACCAACACTTACTTTTCTTGTGTTCAAATCCTAGAAGGCAGAATCTCGAAGCGTTCTAGTTTTCTTGTTTTCGAGTCTATAATTTAAGCCATCATTGGTCATAGAAGACTTTAATTCAGGTGGAGGAGCGAGACTGCGACGATTGTAGTAAGCCTAGTGAGCTCGTGCCGCTGTGAAGCAACTTATGATTATCATTATGTTTCTATCCTTATGTTCATTACCACCTTAAGAAATCAAATTACAGAATCTGACTTTTAAAGGCTTCATCGTTAAGCTGTTAACAGAACCGAACCACACTGCTTGGTACCGATGTAAAAATTGCACTCAAAAATGATTTATTTTTCATAATTTGATTTTTGCTTTAAATTACTTTATTTGTCTTCAGTTTATTCGATTAGCAGGATTTGCGCAAATACTGTTTTCTCATAAAACTATATTCTTGAAGAAGAGACACCATGGTTGTCTTTTTTTTTGACGCTATCCAAATAAGGCGTGTATTTTATGATGCACAAGACTCAACTGGGAAGACGCAAAGAGATTTAAGCCCCAACCTTCATTACGTTGAATAAAAGACCATGTATAGACACTGATTCTTTTAAGATTTTTCTTATGAAGAAATTTACGCTGATGGAAAATGGATGTTTTTGTGGTCATTGTGATTCTTTGCAGTTATCAAGATTTTATTGCATCAAAACATGTAAACATCGTAAACGTGCTGTAAATCAGGGAGGCGCTACCTTGTATCTTGAATAAGGCCTTGAAATTCTTAGACTGGTATTTCTCATATTCTTCGACTGAAAGCTTTTGTAAGTTTTTGTAGTGGAGGGCCCCTTGTAAATCAGCTTTGCTGAAGGCCTACCCTCCTTAAATATGTGAAGTAATAAAAATAATAATAAAAAAAGCATTGGTGTATTTACTCTGATAAGATCACTATGCTTTACTGTTCCTGGCTCTTAATTCTTCCAAGAGTCTTTGCATTAAGTGGCAAGGAACTCACTAATAGTTCCATTTCCGGTTTGCCTCTCTTGCATATTTTATACCCTTACTTTGAAGTTTGACCTCATGC
This sequence comes from Aurelia aurita, assembly GCA_004194415.1. Taxonomy (NCBI): domain Eukaryota; kingdom Metazoa; phylum Cnidaria; class Scyphozoa; order Semaeostomeae; family Ulmaridae; genus Aurelia; species Aurelia aurita. The sequence goes on along the minus strand of REGM01000073.1, from coordinate 751,668 downwards.
TTATCGTTGATGTTTTATTTCGTTTTATTTCAGGTTTATTGTAGATGTCGTTTGCATCTAAAACAGCATATTCCATGCCTTCTTACTCTCCAAATAACATATATGTAATAACTATAACGAAGTAACCATTTGCTTNTAATAAAAATAATAATAAAAAAAGCATTGGTGTATTTACTCTGATAAGATCACTATGCTTTACTGTTCCTGGCTCTTAATTCTTCCAAGAGTCTTTGCATTAAGTGGCAAGGAACTCACTAATAGTTCCATTTCCGGTTTGCCTCTCTTGCATATTTTATACCCTTACTTTGAAGTTTGACCTCATGCTTATCGTTGATGTTTTATTTCGTTTTATTTCAGGTTTATTGTAGATGTCGTTTGCATCTAAAACAGCATATTCCATGCCTTCTTACTCTCCAAATAACATATATGTAATAACTATAACGAAGTAACCATTTGCTTTCTTTTAGTTTCTGGGTATCGTCGAACAACGTACAAATGAACTTCTTCAAGTACAGGCTTTTGCAGCAACAAAGGTATGCAAAAGTAAATCACTTACGTCGTAAATTTCTTTGCTAATTCTTCAAAATATTGTGACTTCATTGTGACTTCATTTACAACTTTAGGCTCTTGCCAAACTGCAATTTTAGGCTCTGGCCAAACGAGCATATACCAAACATTAGAAATGGTCATGCTAAGCAATGTTTGCCGTTTGACCACTTCGCAGAATATCGTTTGACAAGGATAACTTGGCAGAATTTGTTGGGCAATGTTTTCCAAAAGTTAGAAATGTAACTTACTGGTCACAAAAAATTTGTTCGTAAATCAATGCTTGCTGCATGACCAAATGCATACAATAGTTTGCTTGGCAGGCTGATCTCACACATGTGTGGCAAACATTGTTTGCTGGATTGGGTAAGGCTGTAGAGTTAAATGCACTAACAAGCTTTTCCTGAGGTCCAACAAAATCTTTAAACCGACTTTATGTGTGAACGCTTTGCGATACCTAACTGTCGGTATAAAAACCAAAAATTGGTTTCTAACTCTAAAGCAGTAATACAATTGTAATCGGTCAATTAGATTTGTTCTACAATCCTCCAATTGATGTAACCTGTTTATTTCTTATGAACTTCGTTCCAATAGCTGCTCATGTATTCAACTGATGTTATTATTTATATTACATTTAGGATGACGATAAGGCTCATGCATTGGAAGCGATTGGATTGCTAGGGAAAGGTCCAACTAAAGCACAATCAACGATTGCTTTGCCTCTTCCATCAACTGGAGATGATTACGAGTCAGATGTTTCGATTGGCAGTGAAGATGAATCAAGACCACTCACGCAATCAGAGCTTATATCTCGAATCATGAAAGGGGTATGTCTTAGATTTTTATGTAAATAGGCAATCAAACAAGAGCAGATTTTGTTAAAACAGCATCTGTTGCTTTATTATTCACACTGGCCAGTTAAACGAGCTTAAAATGAACCAGGTTATTGAATGCTGCGTTCTAATTGGTCGATCCAACAAATCGAAGGCATTTGATTGGTTCAAATTTAACCTGGGTTAGACAAAGCTGGTTTAACTGCTTCAGTGTGAATGAGGTATAACACAAGACGATTAGCGACTGGAAAGAAAGGGAGTTCTGTAGCTGATCATTCAAGCCACAAATGTCAATAAAACAAGCCACACGCGATATACTGAAACCTTGGTAGCTAACTGATTCTTAATGCATGCGAAACGGGGATATTATGATAAGATGTGAGCATATATCAAAATAAGAGAATTTAATCTAAACATCTGCCCCTCGAATGTTACCTATCTAATTTAGAAGATTATCGTTAAGTTTTTTGTCTTTATAAACAAAATATACTAGAATGGCTTTTGAAAGAGATAAATAGAAGTCCCGTTGCATAAATTTAAATTGATTCTTCTAGTTATGATGCATCATCCTCTTTTCTCTAAACAACCACTTTTCATATGCAGGATGAGTGAGTTAGCCACTTAGATTTCAGAGTATCTTTTGTAGCTAGAGTATCTTGTTTTATGATGCGCAAGAACACTCTGCAGTATGGCTTAAGATCCATCAAATATGCAGGTGCTAAGTCCTGGAATGACATTCCGTTCACTATCAGACAGTCCCCTTCAATAATGATTTTCCGCCGTGAATTGAAACTACATCTTTTCTCCACTAATTACCAGTCCTGATTAATTTTGATAATTCAACTTACTTTCACACCTTTCGCATCATCGATCAAATCAAGTTGCAAATTAAATAACTAGGTTTTTAGGATAGGGGGTGCTCTCTCCTCGATTAGTCTATCTACTGAGAGAGTTCCTCCTCAAGAAATTCCTCCCCGTACAAAATTCCTTGTAATCATGTTGTAAAGTTGTCATTTCTGTTTCTTAATAATTTTACTTTAATATTGTTTGTTAAAATTTGTATGTTGTGGAATTTTAAAATGAACTGAACTGAACTGAACTGAACTTGGTTTATTTATATTCACGGCTTGACTACTCGGCCGCAGAAATTAATTTGCAACAGATGCTACTAGTACGAAATCTGACCTTGTTTTTGATAAGAGGTTCACAGTGAGGTACTTACTTCATATCTTGTTTCCAAAGGAAGATTTGTTCTAAACAAGATGCTTCCTTGATTTAGAATTAACTAGTCATTTTTCTTTTTTTGCAGATTTCTAAAAGAGAAGCAGCCCCAAAGAAGCATACATCGACCCTTCATCATCAAAGTGTTGAAAATCTAAATGAAGAGAAAGCATCCAGTAAGAAGAAAAAAGGAGGAAAATGAACTTGACCATACTTTGCAAATACAGGTATTCTCATTGCACGAGTGTCAGCATATGGTGTTTGCGATGTTACAATGCAATGGAGAGTAACTGAACAGAAAATACAACAAATATTGTGTCTTATAGACAGCCATGGAGCTTGTGTATGCTGTGACACAGGGAACTATGAGTAAATAACTTACAGTTAATTCAGTCAACAGATGTAGACTGATTACCTAATTCCCTTGTATCCGTGCGGCAAACCCTGCTCAGCAGTGACTCATAATTAAACAGTGAAAAGATGACCTTGCCTTGGCCCATTCCCAGCTGTCACCTCGCAAAAACAGCAAAAATGCAGCAAAAATCCCACCCGGCGAACAGTTAATGACAAAAACTTAGCATAAGTAAGTAGAATAAATTCACACTGTCGATTGAAGCTTGAATCACAATGAAATTCGTCAAATCTTGTGAGCTTATTGCCGCCACAAGTTATTATCGCGAGGGCCTAAATAGGTTCAAGTTTTTCAGAGTAACATTACAAGTCTTTGTTGACCGAAGCGACATCATTCTTAAGTCAAAAAGCACAGGGAAACAAGGAACTCAGATAATAAGTCTACCAATGTATTGACCATGCTCAGCTCGTGGTTTGATAAACCATCATATCATGTACGATAACGGTGCTACTACCAGCTCTTTTTATTCAGATATAGATCAAAGATATTTTTGGAAATCTTTGTACTACAGAAAGCTCTTTTGTGATATAATCGTGGGTTGGTAAAGTCTCCACAAGGAGCTTTTCGACGTGAAACTTGCAGGTCTAAATTAACGCCAAATTAATCAACCAAGTTTTTAGTTTGGTCCATAAGTTGACTGAAGTGACAGAACTTAGCAGCGAAAATGTGTGCGGAATTTGATATGTTTTTTAATTGTACTGTAAAAGCCTCCTCATAGAGTCTTACTCTTTTATGAAACGTGTGTAGGAAATGGTTTTTACGTTTAAAGGCGTTGCTCATCCTTAGAGAATCATAGGTACAACTATAATGATAAAACCTACGTTAGTTTTTAAGAATCTTGTCAATATCTATATCTGAGGTGATCTTATAGTATACCGGGGTGCCAAAAAAACACATAAGCGTTTGCCTAAATGTACGATAATGAATTTTGCCCCTATCTTGTGCAGGAGTGCTAATGTTGATGTGAATATTCATATCTTTAGATATACCAATCGCCATTAAGGAGTCCTTAGGTTACCGTCAAGTGGGGTGACTTTGATCAACTGTTGATGTTTTCTTCATATTTCCGATCAGAAATGAAGAAATGTAATACGACTTTTTCATTTGGACATTGTACATCAGAAGTATTATATGTAAAAAGGAAACAATATCTTGGTGCTATTTTGCACTTCTTTTGCAGCCATGAACAAGTGATCGAAGTCACCCCGCAGATGGGATTACTTTGATCAGTAAATGAAAACGCTATTAGGCTGTTATAGGACATAAGCACTCTAGCAGTCTTCATTCAAAATCCAAATGATTTTTAGTTATAAATGCAAGGACGTCTGAATTAACATAGGCGTAGGAGCATGGGGCTGGGAGGGTGGCAGCCCCCCTAACGTTGGAAAAATTTACCAAAATCAGCCATTTTCGGGCGAAAATGCACCCTAAGTCGGGAAAAAAACTCGGTAAACAATGGATTTTTTATCGGACAGCCCCCCCAGATTTTATCTTCCCGTACGCTTTTGTGAATAAACGTCAAGTTTACTTTCGTTTAGGTGTGCAAATATTTAATCAAATGAACCTTTACCAAACGATTTTGGACCTCCATTGGTCAATGCCCCCCTCCCCAATTAGTGGCTAGTTTGACATAGAGAGACTAAAGTTATAATGGACTGAGTGATGAAACAAAGTCACCCTCCTCATCAAAGTCACCCCTTTGACGATAGTATTTATCCTCTTGCGATTTAATTATTGTAAAGTTTTGTATATAGTTTATCTCTCGTTCGTATTTTAAGTTGAAGCATAGTTGCTATAGCCTGCGTGCAGCCTCCACACTCCTCCGCCAAAGTATATGGCGGAGGAGTGTTGAGGCTGCACGCAGGCTAAGTTACTATGGTTGAAGGGATTGTTCATACGCAGTAATAAAATTTCATGGTGCTTCTTTGTCTGTCCTTCGTTGTTTGATTCTTTGCTTCTGTGCCATTTTGACAATGAGCATGGTTGATCGTTTAAGAGGGCGCAAAAAATCCAAGTATATTTTTATTTTGACCTACCAAGTAACGTCAAGAAATTAACTGTTAAAGGCTCTTGTTCAACCAGCAGCCTTTGCGCGTAGATTTCTANGTAATTCTTGTGAGACAATTTAGTGCAAGGAAACAAGAACAAATATTGGGGCTCTAAGAGTAACAGATTAAAAATTATGAGTGAATATGTCCATGTATGTTTTGAGGTACGTACTGAAGAAAAAGACAAACTTTAACAATAATTTAAAATAGGATTTACTATTTTATAACATTTAAACTCACTGGGAAGTAATTTTAGTAGGTAGGAGCATACAATAAAACCAAAAAATATGAAAAAATACCTCTCCTAAGATTTTATTTAATAAGTAAATTGTGTGTATGTTTTGAGGTACATATACCTGTAGTTGCTATAGCCTGCGTGCAGCCTCCACACTCCTCCGCCAAAGTATATGGCGGAGGAGTGTTGAGGCTGCACGCAGGCTAAGTTACTATGGTTGAAGGGATTGTTCATACGCAGTAATAAAATTTCATGGTGCTTCTTTGTCTGTCCTTCGTTGTTTGATTCTTTGCTTCTGTGCCATTTTGACAATGAGCATGGTTGATCGTTTAAGAGGGCGCAAAAAATCCAAGTATATTTTTATTTTGACCTACCAAGTAACGTCAAGAAGTTAACTGTTAAAGGCTCTTGTTCAACCAGCAGCCTTTGCGCGTAGATTTCTATTGAGGCAGCCATTTTCGTAGACCAAAAAATTGCTCATTTTCATAAAACAGAGCACGCAAAGGACCATGGTTGGATAAGAATATTTAAAGAACAGAACAGGAATGTTCGAAAAATAAAGGACCAAGTGCTTGGCTAAGTGCGTGAAAAATTAAGAGTGCGAAAATAAAAGGAGCGGGATAATTAAATTGAATAATATATGAAACAACGTGTACAGCTGTAAATTGGGTTGTAAGTTTTAAGCAGTTTCTTGAAAAAGACAGATCGTCGGATTCTTTATACTGGTGGTGTTATTATGGGTAATTGAATCAAAGCTCGATTTCTTATTCACGGTGGATGGTAAGCCATCATAATTCCACTCATGCTTAAAGATCATACTGCTTTCGTATGGTAATACAAAACCGATCTGCATGTTAAAAGAAAGTGTGGCGGTAGACAGAACCGATGATTTGTAGACAATAATGTCTCAATGAGGTATAATGTCATACAATCTTGGCTAAAGGGGCATTTCTATAGAGCATGCGTTGCACACGCGAAGCCAAGTTTGTAAATAAGAGAAGGAATTACCTTGCATAATACACGGCTGGCTCTGGCATGTCGCATGCAAGATTTCAGGGGGTCAGTCGGATTATTATTGTTATTAATTCTTTATTTAAAGTAGGCTAATTACAATTGCTCATTTACAGCTAATTAAGGCCTACTAACAGAAAATAATGTGGAAAAAATTAATTTACAATCAAAAAGTACTATTTAGATGTTCAGAATAAAAACCTAAATTTGGAGCAAAAATTCGACAAAGCCTACAGTTGCATTTCTCCCCTTTCCAAGATTTTATTCGGTCTTAAAAACTGCCAGGGAGCTAGCAGTTTTTATCTCATTTGGTAGCAGCTGCCAAAGTTTATGTCCAATAAATGGTGTGGTTTCGATGCCAAAATGTGTGGTCCTTGCATTTGGTTGTACAAGATCATTGCCACTTCTTTGGTTATAAGGCACATCATTGGTTACATATACGTCCTTTACAAATTCAGGGTTTAGATTTACTTTCGTCTTATAACTTTCGACCATGAGCAGCAACTGTAGGTTTCGTTGATGGACTGTCACTGAGTTGTCCCTTTTAAGCAACAACGCTTCAAAATCAGACTCGTAATCTCTGTCTGCAATTCGAAGTGCCCTTAAATGCATTTTGTTTATCTTATTATTCAACTTCTTGTCGTGAAACATCCACGCTAGCGCTAGAGGGCAATAGTTAAACGGGGACATGATAAACGTTCTCATTAGTAAAATTGTTTTTCCAATGTCCATGTATTTTGAGATCCTAGCTAGCACATAAACTTTCTGATTGGCCTTCATACAAAGAGTGCTATCATGGGGTTTGAAAGTAAGGTGTTTGTCAAGAGTTACCCCCAACAATTTTTTCTCCGCACTCTCCTTTATTTGAGCTTTGCCAACATGTGTAGAGGTATCAGTGGTAGATGCGCTAAATGTCATTACATGGCATTTTTTCTTTATTTAATTTCAAGTGTAATTGTCTGGAAACGAGGTAATCATTCTCTGCGTGTCCCTATCTAAGCTATTAACCGCGCTATTAACCACATCTTGTAATGATTTATTACATGCATACAGAGTCATGTCGTCGGCGTAGCAACAGACTTCAGAACGCTTCAGAATCAGTCAACCCCATAACATATCATTACTGTATATATTAAATAAAAGGTGACCCAAGACTGATCCTTGCGGTACACCTTGTCAGACATTACTGTATGTGCTAAACGAACCATTCATTTGTTACAGATCTTTCCCTTCATACGAAAGCGGTACATTTGGTGTGGCAGAATTTTTTGAAAACGAAACTCAGGCACAATTTGAATACAACATCGCTCGAACATGCGAAAACGATGAGAATAGACGATTTTTCGATGCTTCCACAGCGACGCTGATTGGTTATTTAGGCATACTCAAGGTAAATTTCTTTGTCGTCAAAATCCAGCCTCTATGTTGCAGAAATTGCAAAGAGTTTGGTACTGTCAAAGTTTCTGCCATTTTCATATTGTGCTGGCATCGTGTGGACGGTAGCAAAAAATTTTGATTTTTGTACCCTGACATTTTTGCCGTTTTCAAAAATCTATACAGCATGGTACCCTCAGCTAATGCTAATACAGCACTGATTGTCATCTTTTCCCGCAAACTCGTAAACTTCTTTCGTTTACGCTAATAGACAGCAGTTTCGACAAATCAGGTACAAACCACAACGAGCAATAAAGAGCACCTGCTCTTTTAGGTTTTTGAGATTGATCTGATTGAGATTCGATCTCAAAAACACAAACGAGAAAATGAGTGCATTCCAATATTTTTCAGCGAAAACGCGTGACATACAAAAGCGTGTGAGAGGTGCGACCCCAAGTGCGACGTCTACTGAACAGAAGAAAGAGCAACGAAATGTAATTGACTGATCCAGCCTTGTGACCATTTTAATTAGATGCTCCTCAAGGATCATGCATGTGTCCTAGATTGTTTACCGACAAAATCAGACAGCCAAGACGTTGCTCCTGGTCAAATTTTGCCTGTGGAGATGAATTCATACTTGGAGCGCCGTTCTTGACGCATCCCGGATGACAATGAAGCTCGGCAATGCAAAAAAGTTCGATTAATTCAACTTTACCGCACTGCATCGCACCATACAAATCGCTTGAAGTGTGAATTCATCTTGACAGTTGTTCGACGGCATCGCGCAACAAAATTGATGATGTTGCCCCAGGGAGGGACTCCCTATTGGTAGGTGACGGGGAGGGGGGTCAGACAGCATATTTTTGAAAAACCCAAAATATACTAAACTTAGGACATTTTTAGACCCAAAAAATATGCTAATTGCTACATAGTATATAAGAACCAGAGTTATTATAGCATTATTTTTACTGCAGTACAATATTTTGAGAAAACCTTGTCAAATTTTCTCAAAGTAACTCCCAAAAATATACTAGTTTTACGTACCCAAAGGTATACTAGACAACGTTTCCCTAGCCTGCGTGCAGACCCAATATTTCAAAGAACGTTTCCCAAGCCCGATAAGTGTCTGACCCCCTCCTCCCGTCACTACCAATAGGGAGTCCCCCCTTGGGATGTTGCTTGGTTGGAATTCTGTAAAATAGGCCACCAAATGTAAAGTAGGTTGCCTGTTTCCACTTCGGTCATGTAATGTCATTTGAACGTTTCTGTTCCTGTCACCTGTGTACAAAGATTTCTATTCGGCATGGAATTAGCGTTTCGAAGCGGTATAAAATATTGCTCAGTGAATCAGCAGAAAAGACAACAACTAATCTATACTTTATTGGTTCGGCGAGGTGACTTGCGACCATGCCATTGAACCTTGATTACTGTCACTCTACTCTCTAAACATAGTTGCTTCGTGACACTCAAATGTTGGAATTCTGTAAAATAGGCCACCAAATGTGAAGTAGGTTGCCTGTTTCCACTTCGGTCATGTAATGTCATTTGAACGTTTCTGTTCCTGTCACCTGTGTACAAAGACTTCTATTCGGCATGGAATGAGCGTTTCGAAGCGGTATAAAATATTGCTCAGTGAATCAGCAGAAAAGACAACAACTAATCTATACTTTGTATAGCCTGCGTGCAGCCTCAACGGAGCGTTGAGGCTGCACGCAGGCTATACTTTGTATTGGTTCGGCGAGGTGACTTGCGACCATGCCATTGAACCTTGATTACTGTCACTCTACTCTCTAAACAATAGTTGCTTCGTGACACTCAAAACAAAGGATCTGATTGGCCGATTCGTGATTTTAATGTGTCAAATCTAATTTCAAAGATAATCAAATAGCATTCCGAGCATTGTTCTGCAATTTATCGATGATAACGATACTGCAACAGAAGTTGATCTTCTGGGACATTCTAGCAATAGGAACAATAGTTATTATTCTATAACAAGATTGAAAGATTCTTCCGCTCTAATCATCCCTGTGATGACTACATAGATCTTAATCCAATTAAATATCTAACATATTTCAAATGCGTAATGGGAATCGATACAATTCTAGTGAAATAAACTGAACAACTAACTGTAGACCGTTTCAAGTTTGTTGACGCTAGAACTCTAGTGGTTACTAGGCATTACTACTCTTACGTTCTACGTAACATTTTCAGTTTCCAAGGCTGACTTCATTCTATTGCTCATCTCCTATTAGTACCTATCAGAGCCTAATACAGTACAACAAACAAACAAACAAGCACTATTCAGTCCTCGATTCAGTCTCTCACAAGCACTGATAGTGCCGGATAGTGCACTGATAGACCTTCAATAATCTAACTCCAAAATACCTTAATATCTCTGATCTCAAATACAACAAACGTCCCAAACTAGGACCAAAATGTATGACACGACACGAATACAAGCGCTTTCTCGAGACTCTTGCTCCAAAAGCAACGTTCGACGTTCGACGTCCGACGTTCGCCTTACATAACCGTTACTAATTCTCCTTGCAAGGGAAAACAATTAATTTCTTGAGGGGAATAATATATCAAAATTTAGCTGTGTCACAATCCTGAATTGTCTAGCGTTTTTCTTCAGAAGTATTGGTGCTCCTCAAGGATCATGCATCTCTCCTTTATTTATTACCGAAAAGATCAAATCAGCCAAGAGATGCGTGACCCCCTGATCGAATATCGCATATGACGCCCGTTCGACGCCTCACGCAATGAGTTCTCAATGAAATTTGAAAACGAGGCGAGGAGGGCGACTGCAACTGAAGTTCAACAAAGCAAAGCAGCTGATTGACGCGATGTATGGCTAATGGCGGACGGATAGATGGCCAGTCTACGCTCCTTTTACGCCGGTTTTAAATGGAAATTGATTAGCAGATATCCTCAAGAACAAAGACCCAAACTCATCTTTTACTGTTAATTATTTTTGATAGAACAGCAACATGGCTACCACGAGCCAATCGCCGTCCAGTCCTGGCATCATGGTGTTTAGGCCAACTTTGCAGGAGTTCAGAGACTTCTCGGGTTATGTGAAGAAAATGGAAGATAGTGGTGCTCACAAATTTGGAATAGCAAAGGTGAATATTTTAAGACGAAGTTCAATTGTTGATTTAAATAACACGAGTTTGATTTATTGTTAGCATTCATTGATAATAAAATCATAAATGGACTTGAACTTTTTGCACGCGTTGCGGGTTCTTCAAAATATATCCTGAAAATCTTGCCTGGAGGCTAGAGGTCAACTTGCAAAATGCTCGGTCGGCTCATCATGCCAAATTTACCGGAAAGCCATTCACAAACGGATTAAATTAGCAGGAAATGGAGCTCAGACTTTACCATAGCGGACATCCTTTTTGCTGCATGAGCATGCATTAAGCTGGATGGGAGGGGGATTTCGGAGCACGATGATTGATCCAAGAATAAAATTTTGCATTTGTATTCTGATGCGTTTGTTTATGAAGCCTGGGACAGAGGGAGATTAAAAATAGCCTAAAATCCGACTTGGAAGCTAAACCTTCATGATCTTTATGAAGGAAATTTCTTCCACAAAAGTGCATTTTTGTTCTGCATTTACAATATGTCTTTGCAACTTATCTACTTACACCCCATATAAATGAGTAATCTGAAATATGATTAAAAAGTTTAGTATATATACTTTGACAAGTGATTTCACTTCTGAGAAACTAAACATTGAAAAGTTTCTAAAAATAATTTTTTTTGGATTGTAGTTTTCTCAAACCCTAACTCTAACCCTAGCCACATCATCAGGGATCACCTGTGTGCCTTGTGTAAAAATTTCACAGGAGGTCCTTTGTGTAAACATTTCACAGGAGGTGAAAACAATGCATTTGTCTAGACATGTAAAAGTCTACCAGAAATGATTCAGCACTGAAACAAGCAAGACTGTGCTTTTGATGATAGGAATCCTATCATGAAATGCATTTTGATGGAAAAGTTTTGGACAAAAAACCATGGCCAAAAAGTTTTGTTTCAGATACTTTTTTAAATCAGAAAAACTTTCCTCTTTTACAATTTGATCAAATCTTTTGCTCAAAATGTGTTATATTTGCAAAGAATCAAGCTAATTTAACCAAAGATCAGCACTAAATGCTTGAAATAGGAGTATCCTGTGCAAAATATTTAGCCAAAAAATTGTTGGATGTTTTTAAATGTAATTCAGGCAAAACGTTTTGGACAAGATTATGTCCGAAACTTTTACTGTCCAAAATGTTTGGATTTTAATGTATTTCAAATTCTCAAAGTTTTAGTTGTTTTGTTATCTGAGAGTTTAATTTCTTATAAATAGTTTATTTCCAAAAATTTTCTGCAAAATAGTTTACACCATTATTGTGCAGCACATTTTATGGAGTGGACTGGCTGAAACCTCATGGAGATTTGTGAGTATCTTTAAAAATATTTTTAAAATTAAATCTCTGTTACCACTAATTGCTTGATTAAAAGGATGTTTCTTTTTCAGGTTATACCCCCAAAAGAATGGTTTGCCACAAGGAATTATGACATGGATAAGATTGGTGATATGGTAATAGATTCACAATTGCTCAGTTGGTCAC
>REGM01000073.1:672404-719509 GCA_004194415.1 Aurelia aurita | reverse complement strand
TACCAGTATTAGTACTTGCAAACGCTGACAGATGATAAGTTTGTGCTTGTCCAACAACCAAGATTGCAATTCAGTGCACCCATAGCTCATTCCTTTGTTTGCTTATCCAGCATTCAAATTGAGAACTTAGATCAATTTAGATTAAAACCAGCTACGAGCAAGCTTGGACTAAACCGGATTATTTGTGGAATTTAATAGATTAACATAGAATCAGAGAATTAGCAAGGTGTGAATGCTTAGTCACTTACAGAGCCAATGGCACCCAGGGTCCTTTGCGGACATGCTGCAGTTTAAGACTGTTACTGTTTGAAAATCAAATTTGGCCTAAGCAGAAAACATGGATCCACACTGTAGTAGTTGAACTGATAGAAAAGTTTGACTTTAGTTGACTTTTCTATCAGTTCAACTATTGCAGTGTTGATCCATATTTTCCGCTTAGGCCAAATTTGATTTTCAGACAGTCTGAAATTGCAGCATGTCTGCAAAGGACCCTGGGTGACAATGGCTCTTTAAGTTGTTTTATTTACCCTGTTTTATTTCCATTGGTAATATTCTTCTTTCCCTTCTTCACGCAGAACTATCAGCCTGGAAGGTCTTATTCGAAAGAAGAAAAAGTCGATGTTCTATGGACCGACGGCGTTGTTTATCCATCTATTGTTAAAAGCAATGAAGTGATTGAAAAGTATGAGGTATGATGCCAATCCGTGGTGTTTAAATTTGGATGAAAGTATAGACCAGATGCAATGTTTAGCTACTATACTCTCCTTGCAGTTGCAGAGAAAGGAGACCTCTGCATAGAAGACTATAGCTACCAGAAAATCAATACTACCATAATATTTCACTAAGGACACATTTAAAGGCATTGTGTCGTGTTAAATAGTCCGCATATACCCAAAAATAAGAAATGTGCTGACTCGCGGTTTTCAATGGCGCATCTGATTGGCTAAAGTTCATGCAAAATGAAACTGATCACATGAAACGCATTGTGTTACAGCGGGTCCTTTATGTTTGTTAGGTGTGTTACTTTATCTTTATCACATGGGTCACATGATACACTGCAGAACAGGTCTATTTACCATGACTCAATGCCTTTAAGGGTAACACTTTGCCAACACCAATTGTAGCTCACTTAATAAACTGAGTTTGATGCTTTTGCATTTTGGGAAAAAAGTAGCGCCTTTTACTCTCCGTTCATAGACCGGTTTATCCATAGTAAACAAAGGCATTTCTACGGCCGATTAAGCAAGCCGCAAATGTAAATAAACCAAGCTGAATAGGATGCTCTGAAACGTAGGCCACCCCACTCATGCTGTTTTTGTAAAGACTTTATCAAGAAAAAGGGTTATTATAAATCAGAAATAGAAGAATAAATCTAGACATCTGCCGCTGCTGCACCAATTCGATAAGTTTAGCCTTGTGCAATTTAATCTCATATCCTTTTGTTTGTGATTAAAGCATTTATTGCTTAGCTTCTAATTAAATGAATCAATTCCCGTGGCAGATGTTTAGATTTATCCTGCTTCTTTTGATGTATGCTCAATAGACAATAACGCTAAAGATGGCGGCGCCAAGGACTCTGTTGTGTTTTGCTGCAAAGCATGCTGTAAAAAGCTCCCTGACGACCACCAAACAACGTAAAAATGTTGGTCTGCTGTTTCGACTAGCTAGCTTAAATGCGAACAGAACTTGAATTCGAATGCAACATGGTTCGAAAGGAAACCTTTCCAAAGCAGAAAAGTAAAGTTTTGATTCGAATTGAAGTTTTAATAGACCTATAAGATTCGCGTTCGAATTACAAAATTGCTTACATTGATTCCTTGTTCCGAACTTTATCACAGCTAGCTAGTCGAAACGGCAGACCAAACTTTTTATGTCGTTAGGTGGTCGTCAGGGAGCTTTTCACCAGAATGCTTTGCGCGGCCGCCATCTTTAGTGTTATTCTCTATTCTTCTCGGAGCAGTCCTTTTATGAGTGGAGCATTTTACAACTCCAAAACTAGCCGGGATATGGCAATTTTGAAAACAATCAAGATATCAAAAAATGCTCATGATAGAAGTACAGTTCCTAAAAGTTTTTTTCAAGCAATAGACCTTTTCACAGAGGTCTGGGACGGCGCGCTACTTTTCTGGAAGATGGCGGATAGAGGGAATCCTCTTGGCGATTTCGCGATGCAATCACTGAACTGGAGCTGAAGTGGGAGAAGCTGTGCATGAAATCTCGCATTTAAATCCAGCTAAATGGTTCATAGGAGACCAGAAAGGCTTAAAACATGAAAACAGATAGTCACCTATCACGTTAAGGTGGTATTTAGCATACTTTACAAGGAAAAGTTTATTTCTTCGAGTTTGGTAAATTTGGATTGTATGATGATTATTTCCCAATTTTAGATTTTTGTTTATGAATAAACGGAGATTAAATATTGCACTTTAACCAGAGGAATACGAAGGGACATGTGCACTTTTGGTACAAATGTATGCAGGCAAAGATTTCCTGTGCGCTTTTAGCCTCGTAACAAAAGAGAGACTTTGGCGGGAAAACATTCGCCATTATAAATGCATTCGTCATTTCGTTCTCTCTGTTGTTTCTCAAAATCAAAGAAGAAGAAAGTGGTTTGCAACAAATAATTTATATGCTTTACAAACGAAAACAAATAAAAAGTGTTCTGGAAGCTTTACAATTGTAGATGAGAGGCCAAGTCAAAGAATTGCTGAAGTATGTTGTTTTGCTTGAAATTGAAGGCATTTATTATTTTGGTGGCATAGGCCTTGGTTGGAAAATTTAATGCAGTCTGTGTTTGGCTTTCATTTTGAACAATAATTGTACGAATAAATGAGAACCCCGGAGTAGCGTGCAAGTTGAGAAGCTGCTTTGAACCGGTAAGTCACCTTATTTTAGGAGTATGCACAGTAGTGCTTTATTTTGAAATATCACAAGCCACACTGTTTGTCAGTAAACCCATATGTGAAGAAATTGAAGAAACTGTTTATTCTTAGCTAAACTTGATTGATTTAGAAAGGCTTGCTCTAGTAGCTTCAGAATTGGGAAGAAATATAAATCATTATTTAGTTCCTAAAATATACCATCGTTCATATTCCTGCAGCAGTCAATGGGCAATAAGCTCGATTCATAAACTAAAATCCAAAATTAGTTTGACGGAGTCCCTCATTCATCATCAATAATCATAAAATCGAATTCGCTGAAACAACTCGAAGAAATGAAAGTGTCCTTGTAAAATATGCTAAATATCACTGTAATGTAGTAGATAAGTCTTCAGTTTGATTCTGTAAGCCTTGCTCGCCCTCTAATTGCTCAGTAACTGGGAGTTAAATGCTATTTTTTGCTAGCAACTTCGCCAACTGCAACTCCAGTTCAGTGTTTGCATCGCGAAGGGGATTCCCTCTCGCAGCGTATCCGCCATCTTCCAGAAAAGTAGCGCGCCGTCCCAGACCTCTGTGAAAAGGTCTATAGACGATTACGGAAAAGATGGCGTCGGGGGCATTTTACCAAGATGCATTGTGTTCTATAATGGAATCAACAGTGATTCTATAGAAATTCGATCACTAAGCGCAATGCATCTTGGTCAGATGCCCCCAGACGCCATATTTTCCGTGCTCGTCTATTCACTGTATAGAACAGTTCATAGACCTTTTTACTTACCAGAAAAGAGGTTTGGATCGAACGTCCAAATCTGGTAAAGTTTGAGGAAGAAAACCAAAGCAGAACCCCCGTTCTCTGTAGAAACACTGCTAGCTGTCGCAAGAAATTGCTTCGGTTCTCGGAACACTTTTCAGAAAGTTAATCAACGACAACTTTACTCAAAATGAGTTAAGAGCAGTTCAGTTTATACAGAGGAAAGTTTTGTTCGCCTTTTGGCCTTGTTTCTCGTTGTTTTCGTTCATTGTTAGCTGATTTTATTATGCAACTGCCTAGGCCCATTACATATTTAATCAAAACAAAGTGATCTTTCAGCAAATCTTTTTTATCGTTTAAGTACTTTGAGGCCTTCGTCTGACATGTTTTGCCCGGTTTCATCGATAGGAACATGCATTTATATGTGTTTCCTCCTCTGCGTTTTGTAATTTTATCATTCATAATATAACGTTTCTTTCCATTTGAAAAACAACGGTTGAAAACAGCGAACTTCGATTCGCAAACTCGCAAAATGAAACCCTTGCATGCTCGTACTTTTGTTCAGCAACAGTTACAGGACAAAATCAGATAACAATGAACGAAAACAACGAGAAACAAGGCCAGAAGGCAAATAAAACTTGCCTCTGTATAACTGAACCGTTCATAACTCATTTTGAGTAAAGTTATCGTTGATTAACTCTCTGAAAAGTGTTCTGCGATCCGAAGGAACTTCATGCCACAGCTAGCAGTGTTTCTACTTAGAACAGGGGTCATGGTTTTGTTTTACTTCACAAAATTTACCAAATTTGGACGCTCGATCCAAACCTCTTTTCTGGCAAGTAAAAAGGTCTATTATATACAAGTACCGGGAGTGTCAAGAAAATGTATCCACTGTTTGAAGAAAAGATACCGCAAAGACCATCCAGCGGATTTACAAAATCTCAACTTCTTGCCTGAGATGGATGGTTTAACTTAGTTTCGAGAATTTATTTATAATTCACAATGTTAACTATTTTGCCCTCAAATGAAGAATGAAAAGAAAAATGACTTCCGAGAGCTTTGACTAAAAGCGTCACTTTTCAACCATTTAAATTGTAAAATAGTGTTCTTCTTAGCTCAGGTGTTGCTTTCTAATGATTGTTAAAATGTAGTTAGCTTTCCAATCAATGGAGCCTGGTTTCCATATAGCCGTAAGCTGCCGGATGGTTGCCGGCGGCAGTCTTTTGCCATCTTCGATTTGCCATGCCCCTGGTACCGCATTCGAACTATTCATATGCAAAAAATTCATATGCTAAAAATTATAAAATCGCAAAGCCTATCTGTATATTAATATTAATATTTTCTATTGCTTATTTCCTTGTATCTTAGTTTTGTACCCCTTATATACTATGCTGTACTTTGTTCTGTTTTTTAAGCGGCCAAGGCTAGATAAGCATTTGCTTTTCCTGGGTCGCATAAGATTCCCTGTATTAGGTTGGAATTCTTATGAAAAAATTTTGACTTTGACTTTGACATATGGAAACGTCTGAACTGGTGCCGCAGCTATCGTGCCTAAGGTACCGTAATGATGCCGCAAGGATGGGAAAAAGTTGCAATGATTCAATGGTTCAACTTTTTCCAAGTTGTTACAGTACTCTGCAACCATCATTGCGGCTGCCGGCGGTACCGGGAGACGGGAGAAGTGGTTCCCATATAAGTTGAAAATGGCTGGGGGCATGCCTGATGCAATGGTTCCTGCAATGGTTAAGGCAATCTTTCAGCACCTTACAGCTATATGGAAACCAGGCTTGGGAAAAAAAGAACACTTTGTGTCAAATTTTATATGATCGTTAACCGCCTATGCCTAAGTGTTTTTATTGACATATCGAGAATTGTTTTTGTTGGCTAATTCCTGAATTCAGAAATTGATGACGCACCTAAAACTTTGAGAAACATTTTATATTAGGCTCGCGCCTCACTGACATAATGGATCTAGAATTGTACACATTTGTGGCATGCTTTTTGTAGTGTGATTTTTCAAAACAGTGGATACAGTTTTCTGACTTACCTGGTATTTTTAAACTTTGATACCTTTGCTAATCTTTACACCCTGTTTCACCAACAGATTGTGTTTGAAGATGGATCCACTTTATCTTTGAAAAGAAATGACATCTTTCGTGAAGATGAAGATCTACCCAAGAAAGTCAGGAGTAAACTGGTATGAAAGTTCCATCTTCTTTCTCTCTTCGTACCCTTGTTTTCATCCGTTGGTCCATATAATCAAAATTGTTTAGGCTATTTCTCTGAATTCGTTTTCACAAATACGCAGTCATTAAACCACCAGTCTTTGAAAATGCTTCAAACCGGACCTGGGAAGGAAACGAATTTTCCCTTTCTAGTTCAAATGTTTAGCTTCAAAACAATGAGAACGAGCAAGAACATCCTCTAGGGAGGAAGAATAGATGAAACCTATGGTCCAGTAACATGTAACGAAGAGATGATTTTATCGGCATCATTCTAACTTTAAAAACTAGACGAAATTTGATGAGTTGTTTTTTGAGCCTTTTTTACATCATCCTTCAGAATTTTTCACTTAAACGTCTAGAACTGTACGACCAAGTTTATTGAAATTTATTTCGCAACTAATTTAGCTTTTCCACAATAAGAAAATCTATGATCCATACAAGAAAGGTGCATATTTTACGATGTTACACTTCTGCAAACACTGATACTTCTTGCAAAGGGGAAGCAACGTTTACTAGTATGAATAGACATTCTCTCTCTCTTTCTTGCTCCTTTCCATAAACAGTTGCCTGATTTTGCGCCTAAAAGTCCTACGAAGTCTTAATCACAGAATAGATGGACATTATAAGAAGGAGAGACATGACTGAATAGAAGCTCAAAATAATTTGGAGCTGCATTGTCTGTTTAGTCACATACTACCCTCTATAAAAAGGCCAGCCAACATTTATCGTCAAATTCTGCTTTTGCTCTCGAAGATTGCCAAAATACCTTCCAGTGAGCGTATTCCATTGATATACATTATAAACAACTGCTTTTAAAATGAGCTTTGTTTACGTTTTAGGAGAAATTAGTTATTGATACGTGCTTTCTTGCTTTCTAGTCATGTGCTACGGAAACAGCAAACTTACTGTGGCAAGCATCGAACATCAGGGAATCCCCAACAAGAAGAGCGAAAATAGAGCAAAAGAAATTCGCAAAGCTCTTTTAATGATCTTGCTCATACGTCTCGATCATATGTTGTTGTTCTATCGTTATTGTTATGTTTTCTGTTTGCGATACAAGCGCCGTTAGGAGTCATAGAGGTAGGTCTTGACACTTTTTGATAGGCATCTTTATTGTTCAGTGAAAGGAAGCTTAAATTACGATTCATGAAGCATGAAGGCCTTCATTTTGTGTCATTGTGTTAGGCGTTGTGATGCAGTTTTTGCCAAACATTGCACCGTATAGCATAAGGAACAAGAATGATTAATGAGAGAGTGCGATTAAAAATTGCCTTTACTGCTACTCAGACAACGGATCACAATGAGAAAAGTAAAGAATTTCTCCATGCAACACAGCTTGTGAATCTTGTGTCACAGCCATTTCACAGCACCGGCCAATCAGATATGCGAATACCTGCGAGGACTCTCCAGGACAGAGCCTCAAGATTGATGAAATGAGGCGAGTTTTTCAGCTTTTCAGATTCAGATTTCATCTCATATTGTGCAATATTCGAAGATTCCTGTCTTGTTACAGCTTCGCAGACGTAAAAGATTACGATCGTCTTTCCAGAAACGATTTATACATTCACTGTAAGAAGATGAAAGCTCCTGTGTCCCACTGTGTTGGAGGTCGTATGAAGCACATTATATGCTTAAGGTTGTATTCACTCTCCTTGAAGGAGCTGTGTAAGCTAAACTTCCATGAAACCACGACTTTTTATCTCTAATGCAGGCAAACAGCAGCAGAGACATTGCCAATGAAGATATTTTCTATAGGTTTAAACTCCTTAGAATTGGCCAGTGCAATCAGGATTTTCATACCATCAACGATTTTAGAGATACAGCTGGACTCCGAGCCACAGGTTTTAGATTTGTTTAGCTTGAGCACGCGAAAGCCCACTGCAGGCTGAAGAAATTTTATTACACGTGTCCTTTGTTTACTAAATTCATTCACAGCCCCTTTAAACATACCCAGTCGGCTTGTGTTCAGGCTGATTCCAACGTTTAGACTCGAGATACGTTGATTATAGCAAACTTTGTAAGACCAGTTATTTCGCAACTCAACCCCTTGTGGACTTTGTGAATAGTTGTCACAAAGAAAAATATATATGACATCTGTGGCCCCAGAGCTTTGCAAAGTATGTTGTTATATCGTTGCTCTCTATGTTTTTACCTCGATAACTGTCCTGTACCATTACCATTTCCATTGTCTGGCTACCCATTTTGGACCAAAGTTTCAGCTTACTTTTGTTCATGTTGTTAAGTGGTCACTGATCTATGACAGTTAAAGTAGCACGAGAACAGTGATCTAGACTAAATACACTGGTTGAGTTGAGCCCAGAAAAAGTACCTGCATTTGCAAAATGAATTGTATTTACTNCAAATCGGCATCATCGTTCTCAAATTACGAGCGATATTTTTTCACGAAGATATTTTATCCCAGAATTTTTCTAAACAGGCCTAAAATTATGCATCAAATTTGCAAACGCTTCCAAGAAATTATGTGTGAAAAAGCCGGAAAACAGTTAGAAATGTGGAGTAGGCTCTTTATCTGCACATCAAGAATTTTAGATGTTCGTGATGGCAGTGTGGCTTCATATTGACTCACATGTCTTCATATTGGAGGGCCCCTTGAAAACCAGCACTTGTGCTGAAGGGCTACTCTCCCCCTTAGCTAAATAGGTATGTTAGAAAATATGATCAAGGATTCTTGGCCCGTTTTGAACGGTTCTGAGACGAAGCATTTTCACAAAGTCGTATTTTGAGAACGATAGGACCAATTTTAACCAACTAAATTTTCTCACCTTAGTTGACGCGTTTGGTACAGACTGATTACCAGTTTGGAGGAATTTGATAAATAGTTACAGAGCTGCATGCTCGCAAAAATGAGAACTATTTTTGGCTCGCCCTGTATTTTGTGTTAACAATAGCATTTTATGTTTTATGAAGGGCATGTTTAATATGAACGTTGCAAACTCATGTTTTTACGACTCGTTGATGCAGAAAGTAATGTTATTATTAGACAAGAGGATGTTGATATTTCTTGGCTTTTGTTAGTAACATAAAATACAAGGTTTATATCGAAGATTTTACATTTTGTTTAACACTAAAATTAAAGAATGATTAACTATCGTTAGAAAGTTACATCTTTTACCAGTGGCAGGTAACCATGTTTTTAGACAAAAAGGACAACCTTCATGGAAAATTGGCGGTAAAACTGGTGTTGCAGCGAACGAAATTCGCTCTTAGCATATCAGTCGACCAGAATGCATCGCCCTTATTGCCCGTATAGGAAAGACATACAAGAGTCCATGTTGACTTGACCATAAGAAAGCTCACACAGAGCATATGCATCAAGTCTTTTATGAGTCATTGTATCCATTTATTATACTTTCATTTCGAATAAAGTTTTTGAAAGGATCTGTAGGCTCTTCACTGTAATTTTACCATAAGCATTTTTGTATCTTCATTATTTTTTAAATCGAAGCATTTTATGATGCGAATAATTAAAAATTAAAAGAAAATTGAAACCGTCAAATATGCTAAGTTAATGGAGGAAAGCTAGCAGAATTTTCAAGGAAATCTAAAATATGGCAGAAAGGATAAACCTGTTGCTTTTGTGGTTTACGATTTAGAAATTGCATGACGTCACGACCTCTAGACTAAATATAAGAGTGCTGTAATTTTCAAATTAACCAAGATATCAAAAATTCTCAAGGTAGGATTACAGTAAATTACCTCAAGCTTCTTTCAAGCAAATTCACTCGAAATGTAAGTAGAATATCCATTCACACAATTATTTTTAAAGATTTGACACCAAAGTGTGCTTGTTTACAAGATGTCAAACTTTACTAAATTTTAAACATCGGTGTATTCTTTTCGTGCTTGTCGCCTTCATCTCCGATCACTTGCATCTCGAAGGAGCAAGCACGAAGTCGAATTTTGTTACTGTAAATGTATTAATATTTCATATGAAATCTCCATCGTGGTTGCTCAAATTTTGTAGTTATCAAGTCTTGCTTATTGCTCGATTCTTCAACAACATTGTTTTAAAAACAGATCTCTTTTTGTGTCTGCTCTCTGTGCTTTTATAACTTTTACTGCTTTCATAAGCATAGGAATCAAATCTTTAAAAAGCATTGCTCGATTGGTTAATGCATCTTTCGTTTGATTTAATGGCTCGAAGGGAACTTCAGGTACTTCGTTGTAAGTGTTCATTGGCGATCTTTGATATATTGATTCAGAATTATTGCGTTTTTCTTTTTATTGAAAGAATTAATGTAAAATGTTGAAAAAAATTGAAATCATCTTAAATTAATAAAAGAAAAACGGTACAATCTTCAAGAAAAGCATAGTTTATGAAGGTCTATAATATGGTGGTAAGCAGAAATCCTTAGCTTCACTGGTTCATGA
Source organism: Aurelia aurita (assembly GCA_004194415.1). Taxonomy (NCBI): domain Eukaryota; kingdom Metazoa; phylum Cnidaria; class Scyphozoa; order Semaeostomeae; family Ulmaridae; genus Aurelia; species Aurelia aurita. The sequence goes on along the minus strand of REGM01000073.1, from coordinate 709,262 downwards.
TTTAGCATTTTGATGACGTCACAACCGGAAAACTGTTTGAAACATAGAAGATGCTGTAATTCTGAAAATAATCCAGATATCAAAGATTGCCAAAGAACACTTATAACGAAATACCCGAAGTTCTTTTCAAGCCGTTAAATCAAACGAAAGGGGCATTAACCAATCGTGCAATGCTTTTTAAAGATTTGATTCCAATGCTGCTTTCATATCTGGTGAATGAAATATACTGTATGTGTTTGCCAAGCTGTTCAGACTTGAATTTTCCATCAAATTCTAGAAAGCAACATTTAGTTGCAGTGGGAAGGCAAACTAGGTACGAAATTTTACTTCACTAAAAATCTGAAAAAATTAACCCTTTCACTATAAAATGGTTCAAAGCTTCATGAAGTTGTATGGATTTTTTGTAAGAATCTGAGCCATCACTAAAAGTTTCTTAAAATTCTCATTATTTGAGTACTCGAAGTTTCTTGAGCGTTTCTTTGGAGTTTCATAAAATTCTTGATGTTCTGCTGATGTTTGCATCTTGTGTGCTCATGAATGAAGTTTTATGAAGCTGTGACACACTGTCTGGATATTCAAGAAATAACGGACAGAAATGAAAATATGCAATGGATTTCAAAGTGGGAATGGAAAAGGGAAGGCAGTTAGATTTTGAGCGGTGAGGACAAATAAGGGAGTTTCCTAATAAAATGGATGCTTCCCGGTCCAAAACTCCCTGGTACCAAACACCGACTTTCAAATCAATAATCATAAGCAACCCCTAAACATCTCACCCTCTTTTGAAAAAAATACCTTTTTGCTGCGAAGACTCTCCAAAAATCCTTTGTTCTCATGAAATCTTTCTCCCATTTGGGGGGGGGGTGATTTTCACCTACAAACCCCCTGGTTTTGGAAAGGACAGTCAGCGAATGTGGAAAGGAGTCATTACAAACATGGCGCCAAACACAATGCCAGAAGGGAGTCACAAAACTAAAAATTGAATATAACTGTGTTGAATAAAGCAGAAGTTTGATTTCAATCTTCGAGGACTGAAATGATTCGCTCTTCTCATATCAATGACTGAGATTTCGTGATTGCATTGCAGGTGGAACTGCTCAATAACCTCAAGCGCAGAAGGAAGGCGGGAGCGATACGAATCGAAGGATAGGAGGAAGCCTGGCCAAGGTCATCCAGCAAAGTGAAGGCCCTGATGAAAGAAGCCGAATGAAGACATTAAGATCAACAGCCAAACAAATAACGCTTCAAACTTGTTTATGAATTGAAATATTCAAACGAAAATGAAGAAATTCAAACGAAGGAGTTTTGCAGGCTCTGGTAATGAATTTAGATGCTATACTGTCTTTGTGGTCTGTGCTGCTGCCAAAGGGCAAGGCAGAGCATTTTTCTCTGATTTTCCTCAAAACAATAATAAGATTTATGGTAGTGGAGAGAAGGAATTTAGCAGGCTATGGAATTTCTGACCCTTTATTCATAGATAGAAGCAAGACTAAGTCAAACTAATATAGGCCAAAATAATGCATTCAAATAGAACGTACGGTACAGATACAATTCTGTATTCATGCATCACAATTTTAATTTCAGCCCATTCATTTTAAAATGTCCCACACTGCAGTAATAGATTTTATGGAGAGCTTAGTGTTATCCCATTTTTGATTGATACTGTGCAAAATGTTTTTGCTTATTCAGGACTAGGAGAGCACTTTGCACTGAAAAATTCCATTGTATAGACATAAATAAAACTTAAATGCAAAATGAAGTTAATATGTTATCTGCCCATCAAGGAGCATGATGTTTTAGTTAAGTTCTAGAATGGCTCTTTAATTTTTGAAACGTTCCATATCATCAATATATCCAGACAAGTAAGGTAAAAGGCCAGGATGGATCTGGGCATTTCTCTGCGCCAAAAATTGCGCCAAAATATGAGGGCTTAGTATGGAAAAAACTTTTCTCTGCACCGAAGGTCTTCCTAAAATTAAAATAAAACTTAAATGCAAAATGAAGTTAATATGTTATCTGCCCATCAAGGAGCATGATGTTTTAGTTAAGTTCTAGAATGGCTCTTTAATTTTTGAAACGTTCCATATCATCAATATATCCAGACAAGTAAGGTAAAAGGCCAGGATGGATCTGGGCATTTCTCTGCGCCAAAAATTGCGCCAAAATATGAGGGCTTAGTATGGAAAAAACTTTTCTCTGCACCGAAGGTCTTCCTAAAATATGCAGCCAAATTCACCCTTGGTAAAAGGTAGGTTTTTATCATCAGATATTGCTATCATGTTCAGTTTAAATTCTGTCATTTTGTTGTGGTAGCATTCATTAACAGAAAAGTGTGATTTTAGGAAGGGGTATGTGGTGTTTCACAGATAATTAAGAGGAGGCATCTGTGTCAATGATAATTTCAGGGCCGATACCAGCCACAAATTCTTTGGCAAAGAACCAAAATTTTCCAATGGCAAAATCAACAACGGCAACAACACAAGTTGTAGTAACATACATTACGATCATGCATGAAATGACTGATGTACTCCTTCAATAGCTAGGACTTGTCCTTATTTTGCAATCCAACCTTGCGACCTTCAAAATTAGTGAATATGAAGCAAAAATATGCTGTATAGATTCAAAATTCTTGTCTTCATTTATCCTTGAACGTAAATTCATGGCCAATGCATCATTTCTCCAGCAAACTCTTTTGAAGGTTGACCTACAAAATCACTTACAAATGGCCTTCTGGGGGGCGCTCCACCCCTGGCCCCCCATTGGCTTCAGCCCTGACTAGTTTGTTACTAATTGTTAATGTTCAGGGATTGCCTAGGTGCTAAATCAAGTGTATTTATTCCTCATAAAGCCTGATACATAGATTGCATCTTTGATTAATTTCGATTCAGTCAGCCATTTCAAACCCCTTTATGACAGCAATAGTCACACAAACTTCCTAACAGGCAAGATTTCTGATGGTAAGATTTTCATGCTATATTTCTGAAAACTTTGCTGTTGGAAACTTCTGGAAGTTCATGTTTAGCATTATCTTCCTAAACAGAGACAAAGGAACTGGGGGCAATGGGGGCACATGCCCCCCCCATGATTTTGCAATAAACAGAAAGTTCCCTTTTTGTTTCCGGAAATGCCCCTTTTAGCTTATGAGAAAGTGCCCTTGCAGTGCCGTGCCCCCCAAATTTAACATGCTTCCTACGGCCCTGGTTTTGCACATGCAATCTGTATCACCGAAAAACATCTAATGATAGATGTGAGTTTTTTCAGAGACGTAGGAACCGGGGGGCAATGGGGCATGTGCCCCCCAAGATTTTGCGATAAACAAGAAAGTGCGGTTTTTGTTTCCGGAAGTGCCCCTTTTGGCTTAATGAAAAAGTGCCCTTGCAGTGTTGTGCCCCCCAAGTTTAAGATGATTCCTACGGCCCTGTTCCAATATTCTAAATAGACAAAATCGAACTATATATAATTGAATTTGATTTGATTTGAATCCTTTGCAATTTATGAAACAAGCCACCCATGATTTGAAATTTTAGTGATTTAAGTAAGACTACACACCTGGAAGCAATCAAAGGACACTTTTTATCAATGCTGTATATATAGCAGGAAGCAGTTGCCCTTCTCCACAATTCTTCAGAAGAATAAAAAATAATGTGGAAACTAAAAGTAACTTTGATCTGTTTTCATGGAATTTCCCTTCTCGCCCACCCAACAATTTTGAGCTGTACCTACTGCCGCATGCTTTGTAAGCAGCTTTGCCTATGATGTAATTCTTTCTTCTTTCTTTCAGCTTCTCGGCTGGAGTTGCAAGAGGAAGCACCAGCACTGGACCTGCTTAGAGGTATATATGCCTGTTTGAGACATTGTTTATTTCTACAGTACAGGCACTGCATACAGTACATTAACACACGTTCTTGTCAGAGAATTTGTAACACAGTTCTGTAAAAATTCTTGAGAATGCTGGAGAATTCTTGTGAAATGTCTTTATTTCTTAAGAATAGACCATTTTGACATTTAGAAAAAGGGTCTGGGGAGAGCAATATTTTTCTGGTAAATGGCTGCCACGGAGCTATTTAGTATTTCTTTATGTCTGCCATTTACCAGAAAAATATTGCTCTCCCCAGACCCTTTTCTAAATGTCAAAATGGTCTATTGCTTTTCAAATTTTGTTTACAGTCTTTCATTCGCAAAAAAATTCTTGTCAGAATCTAAAAAATTCTTAAGAATTCTTGAGAATTCTCCTCATGTTAATGTCCCCTTTATTTGTAGCTTGTCATTATCACCAAAGTCAGATGATTCATTGTATTATCAAACCATTGTTCTATATGTGGTGTTCTAGACAGATTGCAATGATTAAAACTCTCGTTGATAGACAAAATGCCATATTTTTGCAACGTTTTTGGATTTTTCTGACCTCATGAAATGTACTGTTGGGAAATTTGCTAAAAATGGCACGGTAAAATTTTGGCCATGTTCCTTTTCATCTTATGACAGGGGGTAAATACACTTCCATTTGAGTTGGTGAAACCCATGTAAAACAACTTAGTTGGTGAGGACCAACTTTAGGATACACAGATCTAACTATATCATTGGTTCATCTCAGTTTGTCTGTATTTGTGTAACCCTATGTTACTTTGCTTCTACAATGGTTAATTTGTTCCTTTGCTTTGCGAGAACCAATTTTTAGACTTCCCCGGGAGCACATATTCAAAAAGCCTGGAAGAGCATCTTCCCATGTCTTATGACAAGCAACCATTTGAATCATTTGAAAATCTATGAAATGCAAAATATTATGGTTGAAATTTCCTGACACGCTGACCATATTGATTCTGCACATTGTCTATTAAATTATTATTTCCTGACGCCTGCTGGAAATGGAAGCAGCAACGCTCAAACATAAGAAATCCATCAATTAAGCTAGCTACCAGAACCGGGTAAGTCAGAAAAATGTTTAGATCTTTGAAAGCCTGTATCTTTCAAATAATCCATCAGATTCCTATAAACTGATAATATTTGTGTAGCCAAGATATCAACTTAGATACAAAAATTTAGTTTTTCAAAATCAGTCATATCGTTCTCAAGTTATAAGCAATTTCATAAAAATGTTTCTTCTCAAAATTCTTCAAAATAGGCCTGAAATCCGTAATCAAATTTCTTCCAATCCAGCTTCATGCTTACAGAAAAGAAATGAAAAGGACTGTGTGGCAGTCAAAGTGTGTTTTTTATTTTTTTTATTTCTACCAATCATCCGAAGGTAGTTTTTTAGGACACTGATAAGCTAAGCTTAATGAATCAATGTCCCAGTCCTTCCTCTCAATGTGACCACACCTTGTGATTCCTTTAGCCTGGAATTACAGAGAGTTGGCAATTCTCCTCACTCTATGAAGCAGCTTTGACAGGGCGGGGACTCAAACCACCAACTTTCAGATTGGTAGTCACGCATNTTTTCCTCAAGTTATAAGCAATTTCATAAAAATGTTTCTTCTCAAAATTCTTCAAAATAGGCCTGAAATCCGTAATCAAATTTCTTCCAATCCAGCTTCATGCTTACAGAAAAGAAATGAAAAGGACTGTGTGGCAGTCAAAGTGTGTTTTTTATTTTTTTTATTTCTACCAATCATCCGAAGGTAGTTTTTTAGGACGCTGATAAGCTAAGCTTAATGAATCAATGTCCCAGTCCTTCCTCTCAATGTGACCACACCTTGTGATTCCTTTAGCCTGGAATTACAGAGAGTTGGCAATTCTCCTCACTCTATGAAGCAGCTTTGACAGGGCGGGGACTCAAACCACCAACTTTCAGATTGGTAGTCACGCATGCTGAGCCATCCCCACCTAAATAGATACATAAGCCTCTTTAGTTACCCTATAAGATGTTTGAGCAATGAGATAGACTGATAGCTTGAATAAGAGCTTGGTTTTGATAGCATTGGTGCTAAATGTCAGTAAATTCGGTAGAGGATCTTTATTCCTGTTTTGCAAGATTGTGAGTTGAAGTATTTTTATAACGTTGATTATCGTTTGAGAACGATAAGACCAATTTTAATAAACTAAAGTTTTATATCTAAGTTGGCATCTTAGCTACACAAATATTATCAGTTTATGGGAATCTAATGGGTAGTTTGAAAGGTACAGTTTTTCAAAGGTCTAAACATTTTTCTGACTAACGCTGTGTCTTCTTTTATGATGTTCAGACCCAGCTGAAAACATGAAAGAAATATTGATGGAAATCACAAGAAAAGAGCAGATGGCAACTGCCAAAAGAATGGGTTATCTCAACAATTTTGCACAGGTAAAAATTATATATCATTATCTGTTGATTTATTTTGGTTTGTTCTTATCCTGTTCTTATTATCTTTAAGTATGTAAGTAACCATATGCTAGTGATAGAAGACAACAGACCAAGAGCTCGATTTTTAGTTTATATATCAATTGCTTGAGATTTTATTGTGTATGTCTGGTTTGCCTTTAGATTGCTGTTGATGCTTTATCAATTGATTACTGATAAGTAAAGATTAGCTAAAGGGATCAACATTCTTACTCAAAGGTTAAGGCAGAAATGTGGGAAGATAGTGATATCATCACTTTTTAGGATTTGAATATGCAGCCTATGTGGACTTAAAAATCAGATATTTACAGCTGGTGGTTTTACCTGAATATTTTATGCAAGAACTGCAGTGTTTTTAGTTTTCAGCAGATACAAATATTCTTCAAAATTACGCTAAAATTTAGTAGGGCAATTATCTTTTCCCAGGATTTTTCAGGATTTTTCAGAAATTATGAACGTCACACATCCCTTAAGGACAATGTAAAACATACTTTTAAATGTCTGGGAGGGGAAGAATGCCTTAAATCATTTAGGAAGTGCTATATTTATTTTGAAAGAATATTTACCCTCTGAATTTTTCTAAATCTCTAAATTGCAAGCAAAAACAGAGCATTTATGAATGATAATCAGGCCCGTAGAGAGGGGAGGCTGGGAGCCCAGATTGCCCCAGACCCTGACTTCAGAGGAGCCCCCAGAAAGGTTATGATATAAACAAGAGTGCTAAAAGGGGCGTTTCTTGTGTTTTCCAAGAGTCTGGAGAGTGCTGTGGAACAAAATTGTCTAAAAATGGTGGAGCAAATCAGATCCTGTCATTTTTCAACCATTCCTGTTTTCCAAGGGGTCAAAGCTTGGTTTGTGCTCCAGCCAGGCCCCACAAAGTCTTTTGGTTTGCCAGATGATAATGGCTATACTTTTTATCTAGCTTGTACGTTGTGTCCCACTTGGTACTGAATTTGGTTTATCGCAAACAGAAATCATTGTAAGGTATGTTAATTATAGTATTTGAGGAGCAGCTGTAACATAAGAAAGAATCTTCATGCCTCCTATACCATTTTAATATTTAGCGAGTGATGCCAAAGACTCACGCACCGTGGGTCAAACATTAGTACCAATAATCTTTGCAGTGTTTTAGCACGGATGCTGTTTACAAGTTGTTCTTGAGTGGAAGGTAGGAATGCAAAAGACCTCCTTTTTAATTTCAGACGTAGTTGTACGAAAACAAGCTTCATAGTAGCAATACTGGCATGAAAGAAAACCTGTTTTCACTGTTGCAATTAGTATTATCATAATCCTTTCCTTTGGAAATATATTCAATAGACCTTTTAGCTATTCTACAAAAGAGTCTGGATCGAGCAATATTTTTATATATTTTTATACGAAAGGCTCGATCGAGTGACGTTACAGCTTCTTTTACTGTAGTGCACAATAAAAAATTCTACAAAAATGTATAAAAATATCGTTCGATTTAGACTCTTTTTTTTAGAATAGCTAAATGGTCTATTCGAGGCAAAGGCTGCAAATCCCAAACACAGCCTGAAATTTACGCTGTGCCTATTCCGATGAAAATACGCATACAAAACACCGTTCCATCCATTGATGAGAGCTGTGCACGATTTTGCCAAATGTTTTTGAAATTTACTCCCAAAAAGGGTAAAGAGAAAGGTTACAAGAAAACATTTCGAGGAATGCTAAAGAGGACTACAATTTTAGCGTGAGGAAGGTTGATATTTTTCTGGACTCTGGCTTTTGGGATTTAGCTGCACATTATATTGAAGCAAAGGCTGTATTTCAAAAGACGTGACATATTTTGCAAAAATGTCTATTGTCGATCGTAATTTCCCGAGTTTTGTTTCCTATGTTAGAAATGTTAGCGTCACGTGCGTTACCTTTGAGTATGTGCAACTCTTAGAATGTATCAGAAACAAATTACGTGACGAGCTAATGTGCTAATCAGTTGGAATTTATTATTTTAAAGAGACTGTGAGCACCCGTTGCTTATTTCTGAATAATAATCGAATGTGCGAATTCGCATTCCACATCAATTAAAAAGCTGTTGAATATTGAATATTTGTGGCATGTTGTAAAAACCGGAACCTAAGACCCTAGGACCCCTGAGACCCTTAGGACCCTTAAGTACTAAAGATGAAAAGGACCCTTAACACCAGAGGGTCATCACCATAGACAAACAATAGGCTGATGTCATCAAGCTGTCAAACAAGAGGTTGCGTATCGTAAACTTCCTCTCTTCCACCCCACGAACTTCCGCTCCTACAAACCATGCCAAATACAACGGGGGATACTCAAAATAGTACTCCTAAATAGTTTAACACATTGAGTGCTATTTTCTTTCCTGTGCTAGTCAATTCTTACAATCTCCATTTGAAAGACCACTGCTCTCTGGATATCAAGACAATAATATTGGCAAATATGTTATTCAATGGTGGACTCAAATAGACTTTAAAATTTACCTGACTGAAATCGGCCACTCCCTTTCTGAAATTTTGAGGGCTTTTCAGGAGAAAACCGCTTCGAGAAACGATCAAAACAGGCCTAAAATCACGATCAAAGCTTCCAAATATTTCTGCCTTCAAGCAATGACTTCAACACGTTTTAGCACGTGTTATCCTCTTGGGAGGATTAAATCACCCGGAATAATGTTGTTATGTTCCCAAGGGATGGCACTTTTATCCTCCCAAAGGGATAACATGTGTGAAAGCATGTATAAGTTATTGCTGTACCGTAAGGCGTAAGGCAGAAATATCGGGGAAGTTTGGTCATGATTTTATGCCGTTTTTGAAGGTTTCCTGAAGGGACTTTCTCGAGAAAATTACTCATAATTTTGACGAATTATTAAACCCTATGCTACATGGGTAAATCAAGTACTACTTTTTCATTGGGGGCAAAAAAGCCCCCCCCTGATTTTCTCCGCAACCATGACGTCTACGGCAACGCAAATTGGTACACATGATTACCAAGCAATTAGGATTCTAAAAATAGCATTGTATGCTAATTAGCCACATGACCTGTTGCTAGGCAACGCAAAACAATGGAAATTTGCTGATTTTGGCTCTTCTCCTAAAAACTTAAATTTTTCAGAGAAAAATTGTCAATAAACATCTTTGAAGCCATCTATTTGATGAATATTGATTGTTCTTGATAAAAACTGCCAACAATTAAATTTTTTGAATTCTATTGTTATAAAAACTGTCAATCAAAGTCATAAATTATAACCAAGCAAATTCCATGATGCCATATTGGCATTTTTGACCAAGTTTTAGTCATAGAAACTAAAGGAAATTGATCTTGGATTGTTAATTGATCAATTTCAATCATAATATATAAATTATTTCATATGTTTATTATAAATATGATGTCATATGTAAGTATGACGTCATATATTTTAAATTTTGCTGATGTCAGCAAAACACAAACAATTATATATCAAATGAAAGTAGACTTCAAGGCAAATTGATTGGTACTAATTTTATTGAAATCAGATGTCTATGAGAAATTGTATGCACGTTTTAACGATTTTCTTTGAGACCTCTCTCCAAATATGGGCATGTCATAGTCACGTGACCAATTATATGACAATGACGTATTGTTTATTTGATACAGTATTAAATTTTATTAAAAGTCATATGGGTTCCAGTCTTTTATCACGTGTAGTTTAAGAGCAATTAGAGGAAGTTTGCTGGGGGGGCCTGTTTCCCCCCCCCCCATGTAGATTAGGGTTAAGGTGCCAAATAATGGCAGTTGTTTTTTGTGTATTGACTTGGGACATTCCTCCTGCAATTAGTACAGGAAGAAAATAGCACTCAATGTGTTAAACTATTTAGGAGTACTATTTTGAGTATCCCCCGTTGTACTGTTTTGAGAGCTCTCTGCATGATTCCTGGCATGGTTTGTATGAGCGGAAGTTCGTGGGATGGAAGAGAGGAAGTTTACGATACGCAACCTCTTGCTTGACAGCTTGAAGATATCGGCCTATTGTTTGTCTGTGGTGATGACCCTCTGGTGTTAAGGGTCCTTTTCATTTTTAGTACTTAAGAGTCCTAAGGGTCTAAGGGGTCCTAGGGTCTTAGGGTCCGGTTTTTACAACATGCCAATATTTGTCGAGATGATAGTTAGAGCGTGGAGGCACTACAGCTCTAACTATTGATAAATTTTGCTCGAGCCTGGACCTCCGAGGGTGCACGAGGGTGCTCCTTTGGGCTGTTGATGTTGCTCGTTCAACCTAAAAGCGCCGTTCAAATGGTTCAACCTAAAAATTCAGCGGCAAGTTGTTTGCTTCCTCTCTCTTACGACTGTCCCTCTGTCCCTCTCTTACGACTACGGTGGTTGAATTGTAAGTGTCATACATAGTGGGAACTCGCTGACAATAAGTCCTTTCCCACTATGGATTGCACGTAGTTTATTGATCTTGTTGTTTTTAAATAGTTTTTTTTGTTTTTAATGAATAAAGAAAAAGATGATAATTCTTTTTTGCTGGTCGGTCGCAATTTTTTCTATCCTAGCCTATTTTTTCCAAATTTACCTTGGAATTGGACTAGGCTTACTGCATTCGTTCTTGAATCGAAACATTACCATAAAAAGTTGGCCCCATTGTGAAATCGTTTTGGTCGCGCCAGTCAGACTTCAAAGTCTTCTCACTCTGATTGGTTGTTTAAGGCTGCGTTTCTTACTGGCTGCGTCTACACGAGACCGGTAGTGAGATTTAGCTGTGATGAAATTTTGCACCGGGGTGAAATCAGTTTTTGTTTCCATGGAGGGTGTGGTGAAATACCAAAGTGGCAAAGTTGCAATGTCACCATGGCAACTTCGATCTCAGGATCAAAGAAGTCCCGTGGCGAGATTTCGCCGCGGTCAAAAAGACTATGGTGAAATCTCAACCATATTGCTGACCTAAATGAAATTCACTACGGTTGTGTTATGTAAGCGGAACAGAAGCTATGACCACAAACCATGAATTCACTGTGATCAAACCTGAGTTCACTACGGCTGATTCTCACTCTGAATAAGGTTAATAAATTCATTTCCTCGAGTGCTATTTCTCTCGCACAGAGGAAGACTGTTGCTTTTAAGTGGGTCCATTTCAAACAACTATTAGGCCGGGACAATATCATTATTTGTACAAACATTCTTCTTCCAATGTTCACGCTCTCTGAATATAATTTATAAGCGTTTTTGTGTGAGTAGTTCTTTATACGAGGCCTCCAAACTTAAGCTATATTTAACGTTGAGCGAGGTTGAAAAATTGTGGGAGGCCGACTTTTTCGCATAAATCTTGTGAGTCCGTTTAGGTCCTGTTGACGACGAAGTCAAGGAACGTAGAGATAAATGTAGTATGTCTAGCACTGGACAAGTGGTGCTGTTCGTATGTTAATGGTTTCTCAATGGCTCCGCTATCTTCTGATAAAATGTGTTTTTTCTCAGCGTCTGTTTTCAGAGCATTGTTCATTCCCCGCCACGGAGACGCTGATTAAGAATTCCATTTGTTGAATATGTCCGATAAGCAATTTTGTCACACGTCTATTAAATTTTCATTCCCCACAAGTTCTTAGACAGAAGAGCAGCTTATTCTTGTCCATGAGGCAATGCTAGTGCAAAGGTGTTCACAATTATTTTAACCTACTTTTACCAGCGGAACAAGTGAAAATTGTCAACAGTTGAACAATATGCAAACTTTAGTTTTGCTAGTTGTCTTGGAAATGTCTTCTTTTCAGTGTTATCGAAGGCCAAATTATTTTTAGCAATAATGATAATAATGCTAAATCATGCCACAGTGCTGGAAGAACTCTAACTTCTTGCAAAGCTGCGCCATTGTCTCAAAATTTCCTGCCTATGTAGCTGGGGTGGATGTGGCAGTAATGGTCTCCTTTTCCCACTCACCTGACTCTAATTTTCCATCCCTGACATTTCTTTCCACTTCTTTAATTGCAAACTCCTTTCTTTCGCCTTTCCTTCCTGTCCTTCCCTCCCCTTCTATTACCCTCTTTCTATAGTTTTCTTATTGATATGGAAGTTTATTTCCTTCTAAAATCTTAACCTTCCGGCGAGGTTTCTTCGCGATTACGCGTATGTTTTCCAGCACTGTATGCCAAAGACTTTAAACTTATAGCTTGAAAAACCCATATTTGAGCCATAGTCTTTAGAAGACATCGCAAATGTTGCTCAGGATTTTCAATTTTTATAAGTTCACATTACATTTCGATTCGTACACGATCACAAGATTAATTTCCGACATAATCAACCGTGTTAAGGAATTCAAATTGACAAAATAATAGTTCTGCGGAAATAGGTATGTGCACTTTCGTGGTATGCTTCGTAACCAGGTAGCTACCAGGCGTCCCAATAGCAAGTACTCCCGTTTAAAAAATCACCAAAACTCGATTATCAAACCTATCTTAAAATGTTCTTTTTGATCTCTTTTGTTAATAATCGAAATATATTTAAAGATAATAAAATATGTGTTTTCAATACTTAGGGGTATAAAATGACTGGCTGAAAAACTTTATTCTGAGCTATACTCTTTAAGAAACATCGTAAATCTTGCCTAAGAGCCATTATTTGGAGATTTGTCATGGTCCTTCAAGTCTACAATGATAGTTTGCGTTCTCTCTGACATTTATGACCAAACAAGAAGCTTAATTTACAAAAAGAAATTAATCTGGTAATCATCAGTGCTCTTTGCAGTATGCTTCAAAACCAGGCAGCCCTCAAAAGAGCTAATCTTGCTAATTTTAAAACCAATCACAAGATCAGCTATACCTGGGAAAAGAATTTGGTCTTTGATCTACTTGCCAAAAAAAGAAATTTAAAGATCGGCCCTGTAATCAAATTGTGGTGATTTTTCAAACAGGAGTCCTTTTTTGGGACACCCAGTAGTAAAACTTCAGAATTTCGCTAATTGAAAGCTGTTGATAGGATAATCAATATCCCTAAATTTAGTTTGATCTCAGGTGCAAAACTTCAAAAGAATAATTTAAGTCTGAATTTTCAAATGTTGGTGATTTTTCACATTTGTCACTCAGATTGCAGGCCTTTGCGAAAGAATTATTAAAATCGAAATAAATTCTGTTAAAGTAATAGAGGGACAAATTGTTATTTCTAATTGCATATACCGCACATTATCTCTGTTTAAAGGCCTCGACGTTTGAAAAGATTTGTAAACATTTTTTTCCCTTTTAGCTATAGCCTTTAAATGAAAGAAGAAAATATAAAAAGTGATACTAAATGTGTTCGGAATATCGCTATCCGTTTCAATTGCTATATCTTTCAAAGACCTATTGCTAACCATGATCCTTTGCGCACCGAATGAAAAGCTGACAAACAGAACCTGAGCCAGAAATGTCTTTCATACGAAAGGCGACTTTTTGGGACCGCAAAGGATCATGGTTAGCAGTGGGTTTTCGATCATCTTTGTAAATGATTTGTTAAATTGCTAATGTGGTGAATAGAGTTTCCACGTTTAAATCGGATCTCTTACTTGGGATAATGAGCGATTTCTCAAATGTTCTCTTCCAAAATTTGTAAAAAAGAATCTGGATCAAATTGCAGTTGTTTTGCCTTACAGCGATGACAAGGGCTAGTTTTATCGTCGTGGGACGATTAAGTGGAACTTTAAAAAAAGTGGTTCCTTTGGGATGACCATTTTTTCAGGTGGCTGTGTGTGACTGCATTTAGTTCCCAAGACATGCTCTTGCAATTGTTGTAAGGATGCAAAGTTACAGAATTTGAATAATGTGTACATCCGTTTTTGCTGGTTTTTGGGAGAGTATATTTGTTTAAAATTTGCCTTTAATTTGGGTCTATCTTATCTAATACTTGACCTTGATAATGTATTCAACTTTTTTTAATCATGTTTCTAATTTTTAGACTCTTTGCAATAATCTGATATTTTTCCTATAGTTTGAGGGTGGCATTTGTTAGTCCTGCTACAGAAATTCGTGCTGCTGGTTTAAGAGCTTTGCGACATTTTCTACAAAGTCCAGAACAAATAAAAGCAGTTCTTAGTCAAAGGATGGACATCTTAATAACAAGGTAACGTTTTTATGCTTCCAGGGTCTGATTTCAACCCCTCCCTAAATCAATGATTAATATTACATGTTTGTAGAAGGTTGTTTGTGAAGAATTGTTCACCGCACTTCTTTCGAGAGTAGACGGTTTCAGTAAAAGAATTATGGGACGACTGCACTTTAGCGGACCAGCTTTATGTTATATCTCCCGGGAATGTATTTGACCACGTACCCTACTAACCCTAATTAAGCGCAACCGTACCCTAACTAACCCTAACTTGCCCTAACTTACTCAAACTGACCCTAACTAACCCTGAAAACCCCTTTTGCAAAACCTAGCCCTAACCCTTACCCTATGGCACATAACTTGCCGATATTGAAAGCTGGTCCGCGAAAGTGCAGACCAGCCAGAATTATTAGTGAACTGTAACATAGAAATTTGAAATCAAAATTGTTTAAATATTTGTTACTTACTCACCCGGTGCTTCGGCAGTGTTTCTATCCTAAAAAGAGATTGTTTTCATGTTTATTTCCAGATCCATTGATTTGCAACCAACAATGGAAGTAGAAAGAGTGCAGGCTTTGAGACTTGTTAGAAAGGTATGCCATTAAGACTACGTTAACACGATACCGGCACAATTTGAAAACGGTGAAAATGTGACGGATAGGCCTCCCGTTCACACGAAAACGGCACATGTTTTACCGGCAGATTTTGAAAACGGTAGATTTTGAAAACGGAACTCTAACCGGCACATTTTGAAAACGGCATCGTGTGAACACTTGAAAACAATGAAAACGGAACATTTTTCGAAGCTTTCAAAACGAGGCTGAACGATTCCTAAGGTGCAGGTACATTTCTTTGGCATCAAGTTCTTGGGGAGATTGCAACAAGTTTGTTACCATCAAATTTCCTACCGTTTTCAAATTGTGCCGGTATGGTGTGAACGCTAGCTAAAATTTTGCTACCGTCACATTTTTCACCGTTTTCAAAATGTGCCGGCATCGTGTGAACGTAGTCTAAAAATCTGCTTTCAATGTTGAATCATTTTTTGAGTGTTTACGATTATCAGACACTGGTTCATGCAGTATGGCCAGGATGGTAATGGAAGCAAAAATATATCACCTGTTTCAAATATCAGAATCTGGGCGGTCGATCGAAACATTAAAACTAACACAACAACCGAGAAGGGATCAACGTAAATTTATTTTGAATTCTTGGTCATTTAGTTCATTTCAAATCAAAATTAGTAAACAAATTCGAAAGCGAAAGTTATCGTAAATAATCTAAAACTGACGATAAAAATGATTTACTTTCACATCCAAAACCAAAAAAATCTCTTCAGAGTGTTTGGAGAACAGAAAATTAGATTAAGCGCACGCTAAGATCTACAAAATGATAACCCATACACGGTGGCAGTCGCCTCTCCATGATCATTGTCTAAGAACGTTTTGAATCAATGTACCTTTTCATTTTGCTACAAGTTTGTGACTTGATGGCATAACTTTAGCTTCTCCAACATTTTCACGAATCAATTTTTTATAGTACAGTAAAAACCCGCGTATAAGAACCTACAATTTTGCAAGTCAGCTTGAGTTCTTAAACAATGAATACAATGGATTGGTTCTTATAAAATGGTAGTCTAATTGGACAATTTCAGCCTGCAGGTTCTTAATCGACTAGGCTCTTATACGCGGGGTTTTACTGTATCACTAAAATTCATGCGTTTGAGTTGAAGCCTCATTTTCTCTACAACGCTTTTAGGTGTTTGATTACTGCAATAGTCTGTGAATTGTATGTGTCAAATTAATGTACTTTTTTGCTAATTGCTTCTTTGCAAGGAAACGAAAAATCATAATATTAACCGAGAAAGTACACTTCTCTCAATGAGTTTTCAGCTTTCTGGTCGGCTTAGCAATCAGTGTGCTTTGATTTTCTAATAACTTACCTTTCTTTACTCATCCTTTAGCTTTTATATTGTTTGCTAATTAATTCAATTCATTTCTTTTCATACCGTTTGTCTAGATGATTTAGCTTAGCAATCAGTGTGCTTTGATTTTCTAATAACTTACCTTTCTTTACTCATCCATTAGCTTTTATATTGTTTGCTAATTAATTCAATTCATTTCTTTTCATACCGTTTGTCTAGATGATTTATCTGTGCCCTGAAGAATTCCCCATGACTCTTGCAATGTCACTAGCTGCCGTAAGTGGGGATGTATCACAAAATAAAGATCGCATGTCTCGAGCCTGTCTTGCGACGTTATGTGAACTTGGTATGTATCCTTTATTTGAAATTGAGGCAAAAATTTTAAAATCGAGCAACGTTTTTGTAGCCTTTAATCTTGCCTCTGTTCCATTAAACACAAGTGTTCATTTTTAAGTTCAAGAAAACATTTGTTTCAAAGTGGGATAGCCTTTACTTTTGAGTCCATTTGTAGCTTTGGGCTATTTTTATTTATTTTATTTTTTTTCTTTTAAACATATTTACCCTGGGATACAATTCAGTTAAATAATTAAGCAACTGCTTTCCAATTGTCCCAGCAAAAGAAAAGAAAAAAATAGCTAATAAACCTAAACATTTAAAGATATAAACCTATGTACAATGATTTCTTATAAAACTAAACGTGTCAAAGAAAAATAAAGATAAAGATGCAGATCAGCTTTCCTTGAATATTCTCAATTCAAAGTTTTTAGTTTCGTTTTGAATGACTGAATCGAAGGGGCTAATTTCATTTCCGAGTCGAGTTTATTCCATGCGTTGGCTCCACGAAACGAAAACGATTTTTGGCCATAAGCTGTTTTCATTTTTGGTACAGCAAGATTGCATTTGGTATTCCGTAAAACCCTGGCGTGAACATCAGACAATCTNATGTATTGTTGAGTGGTAAATGATTCATTGATAGCTTGGACAAAGTTTACGACATTAAAGTAATTACCGATCTCAAACCGCTCCGAAATTCGATTTTCTACAGTTTCAATGCGAGAAAATCAACTGCGAACAGCAGCATGTTTCTTTGATTCATGAATTGTTTCACCCCATTGTTTTCAAACTAAAGATCATTATTTCCCCAAATTAGGGGCAGACCTCGTGCCCTCCTTGCTCACCTTGTTTCTGCCACCGGTTGAGTTGCTCATAGCTTCGAAATTCAATATTTTTCAGGTTTTGTTTGTTAGCATTCGACTGAATTCACGAATAGGTAAAGCAGAGAAAGTCACTCTTTGCTGAAGCGACAAAAAATTGTCGCAGCATGGAATTTAGTACAGTTTCAGTGTATCAACAATTATAAATGCCAGTGTGAACTGTGTTTACATCTTGGTGATTGAGTTGAATTAACATGAAATGATAACTAGGAAGAAGGTGCTAAGTCGAGCTATGGACTTGTCATAATTTCAGCCATCAAGAATATCGAGGTAGCGTCGTATTGTGGAGCTGTCAATGTCATCATCAGTAATATACTCGATTGTACGGTATGACATCTTTTATATCTTATTTTTCATGTTTTGCTTCGTAACGTTTATTTTGAGTTACAAATTGATCTTGTCTTTTTCCTTTAGCCTATCCCCGCACGGGCTCTGTGCCAAATCTTGGGCAGGAGTGTGCTTCCAGCAATTTCAAAGGCCAGATCTATTTTCTTGGATACGATACTTGCCTATGATCCCTAGACCAAAATTGCCAGAATTGGAACTTTTATTGGCCAAAATTATTAAAACTGGGCCTGCCCTTGTCCAAAATTTAAAATAGCTATGCATGCCCTTGCCCGAACTAATACTGCCATCAAGCATACTGTTTGCTAGACTACCGGGTGAATCAGAAAAAATGTGGGGCGTTTAACAAGCCGTATTTGGTGAAAAACAAGTCAAATCGGGAGTGTTGAAGTTTTATATTGCAGAAAAAAGATAGAATTAGTTATAGAAATTTAATTTGTTAAAATCGGTCTTTTCTTTCTTTGTTTATTTGCGATTTTGTGATATAGTCATTTTGGTGCTAACAATGACAATTAAATGACTAGTCCCCTAGGGATAGAACATAAGTAGCATTAGTTTTTCCTTTTGTGCTCTAACACAATGCACGCCTTGCTTCAATTTTTTGGTAGAGAAACAGTATGTTTCTCATGGTTTAGAAGGTCACACTTGCAGGAATATGAATCTAATTGAAGGCCTATTTTAGCACCATGTCACTAAAATCGCTCGTAATTCTGGAACGGAAAGACCGATTTCGACCAAACAAGTTTTTATATCTAAGTTAGCCTTTCTTCTATGCAATGAACTTTAAAGAAACGAATTTGCAAATTGAACTGCATCAATAAAAATTGGCAAACACCCCACATTTTTGCTGATTCGCCTGGTAGAATTCCGAAAAGTTATATCCTTGTCGGTGGCACATCCCCTTTTACCTCTTCTATGGGAGAATCTTCTTCCCCGGTGATTCTTTCTTCGATATAATTGTTTGAATATAGGCATTTTTTGCCTCAATTTAGTATTAGAGATTAAAAGATCATGTGTTTAGTCAGTGCGTATCAACTGTTCTTGCAAAGTTCTTTTCTTTGAATTTGTTAATTGAGCTCCCAAATTTGAAGGAAGGTTGATAGAAAAATGATAGAAAATGGTCTGAGCTATTGAGGATGAATTTTAATATCCAATCATTCAAAGCGAACACAAATTTATTTCATATGACAGAAGTCTTAACCAAAGAGTACTGGAATTTAATGATGCAGTTTCTTCTGTCATTTGTAATTTGTTATTGATTTGTTTGCAGATACCTCGAATGAATGAATCTTTGATAGTAACATTGCTGTATCTGTTTAATCAACCAAAATATCGATGTTTTGTTCGAAGAGGTGTTGGCATGGAGGTAAGACAATGGTCTTTTCTTGATTTCAACCATTTGGTTCATGTACCCTGTAAATGTCTCCTGTTTGAAAATTCTTTGCAGGAAAAAGGTACTTGCGCTATAATCATAAAACTTGATTTTTGCAATAGCCAAAGATTGAAATATTTTTTCTATTTTTTGTTTGTAATTTTCAAAATAATAGTCTCTAAATGGTCAGTTTCATTTTATCATTATATTAGTTGTTCTAATTCTCGAAAGGCTTTCAAGTGGATTTCTAAAGATTATAGCGCAAGAAGTTTTACTGCAATGATTTTTCAAACAGGGGGATATTTTTTGAGTCACCCTGTACATGATTCTGTCAATACTTNGTCTTCTTCCTTCCCCTTTCCATTTTTCTTTCTTCCTCTTCTACTCGTTTCCTTCCTTCATTCCTTTTCCTGTCATTTCTTCTTTCCTCCCTTCCTCGTTTCTTTCCTTTTTTGTTCCTTTATTCCACTTGCTCTTTTCCTTCCCCTTTTCTTCCTTCAAGACAAACGAGCTTCCTGTGAAGCTGCTTCGCGGCTTCATACACTTTCTCCATCTATACTTTGCACCAGTGGCGGCGCCAGCCGCCAACGACTGGGGAAGACAAATGGAAATCCACGCCCTTTTTATCCTTGGGAAACGCCCTTTTTATTGCTAAGAAACGCTCTTATTTGTCCTCAAAATTCAGGATCTAACTATGTAACCCCTCCTTTGACAATTCGGTCCCCCCCCCCGTGGCGCCGCCACTGCCTTGCACTGCCAATAATTGTGTCAACATGTTTTGCACCACCAGATTATTATTAACAAATTATTAGTTTATATATTGAACAGATTTTGCTTTTTAGCGTTCAGTTCATCACTCTTTGCTTTCAATTTGTTTATACTACAGGATTATGTAAATTAAGTATGAAAATTTTCGTTGCAGGACAAATCTTGTACAAAGTTACATTGCCCTTGTGTTGAATGCATTCATTGATGCCGATCTTCTTGAGGTATGTGTCAATATTTATTTGAAGATTCTGCCCTTACTTCGTGTTATTTTGTGTTTGTATACGCACAAGCATATGCGGGACTTGTTATAAAGGACTTGTATTGCCTACTACTTAGCTGCTCGGACCGATACAACCAATTCCTGCTCAGGTGTTGAAGTATTCTTATATTCTATATACATCTCCTCTTAGCTCAATTTTGCATGTAACTCGAGTGAGTGAGTTAGCCACCAACGATGGAGGGGTATCTTATGTGACTTGGTTTATTACATTTGCGGCTTGGCTAATCAGTTGTAAATGGCTTTGCGAATGGAACGGAGCAAATTTTATTGTGACGAGAATTGAGATCTGCACTTATTTTTTCGTTATTTGTTTGAGGTAACAAATTCCTGTGATAGTCAAGAATATCTTGCATTGTTTTCATTATTTTAGAGCTTACAAGAAGTTATAACTACAAGCAATGACAAAATGTCAATCAGAGCAACAATACTCTTGGGTGAACTCCTTCATATGGTAATCCTTTTCTTAGTAATGTAAATTGTCATGTTTAATTCTTCAATTCCTACTTTTTGCATTTGACCTCCCAGGCTTTCAAACTGCAACAAAAAATCATAGAAAAGCAAGCTGGTTTTTGATCATAGTAACAACCATCATATTTTTTAAATGTCACCCACTTGTCTGGCAAAAAAATTTATAACTCTTGCAAGAATCACCTCCCTGATGCGTAATTGTGGCCTAGTATACGTTTACAAAGTGTGACTTTGTTGTACTTTAGTGTGTTTCATACTTTAGGTAAATACGTCAAATACAATTGATATGCACGAGCCTGCTCTTTGTCGCTCTTTCATTTATTTTTTGTTATTAACTTTGTTTCTCCAATCGATAGTGGATCATGAAAACAAGACTTATTACCTGAGTTTCCTCTGGTAAACCTTGCTCAACGGAGATTCAAAATGAAGTAATTACAAAATAGTGTGACTAGGGCGTTGATGAGTCCCGCTCTAGTCGGTTTAATTGCTCACATTTTCCTCTCCAATCTTCAAGCATATTGCTCTTCAATTATGTATACTTATTCTAAAATCTCAAGATTATACTTCAGGCTAATACGATGCTGCCACCAGAATGCAGTGGATCTTGTAGTGGACACACCCATTGTTTGCCTAACTTGATGTCATTAGCAACCAACCTCGAAGTCTCGTCTTCAAAAAGAGGGTAAGCAGCTCTTTCAAATATGTTTCATTTTATCAATGTTTTGAATGTTTAGGATGAGCTGTTTTCTCTCAACAGATCCGCAACAGAAATTCAGTTGCTGTGATAGGCACTTATCGATGAAAAGCGTCTTCGTTCTTTTATTTCACAACAATCAAAGACTCAATCAAAGAATGTCAACAATCATTAGTATTTAAACAAAAATTAAAGTCAATTCCGCAAACGCTTGTAAACATTTCGTATAGTAAAGATTTCTCTTCCGTTTTTAAAGGTGACCTGAAACGAAAATTATTATTTGCGAAAGCCAATAGCCTGGTTGAATAATGAAGAACGCTGTTTTCTATTTTTCCATATCATGTTTTGTTTTGGAAATATTCGCCGTTTTATGGTTGGAGCTGATGACGTCATTTTGTTTGCAAAAAGGCAAGAAAACAATTGATATTGACAACGTTTCTTATAAAAAAGCCCGAAAACCCAAAGCTTTGGCACTGGACTTTCTTTCATGGGATATATGACATTTCTGGGCATTTTTTGTCGCACTATCATCATTCAGCAGCAGGTTTAATCGCAAACATAGTCATTATCACCAATTTTTCTACTCTCCGCCTATAATTTTCTTATAAATATGCAAACAAAATGAGGTCATCACTTCAAGACACAAAACAGCGAATATCTCCGAAACGACATAAAGTATCACAAAACTTTAAACGGCATCACTAATCAAACCAGTTTGTCATTTCCTTCTGCGAATAAAAATTTTCGCTTCAGGTCCCCTTTAATTAGAATAAAGATTTTGTATACTTTTAAGCAACTAAGATTAAATATCCAGAGTCATGAGTTATCGTGAAGGTCTTTATTTTGCCCGATTTCACTATTGGTATGTCTCTTCGTAACTATCTAGCAGTTTTGCAATGTCATTGATAACTTGCTACGAACACAAGGTTTCCCGAAGAAGTAAACGTCGGAAGAACAACGCTCAAATTTTTCCTGTACAATTAGGTCAAAGACTAAGTTATTTTCTAGCGACAGTTAATCTTTGTGATGGCACTAAATCAGCTAATCTGGCTGTTTAGAGAGTTGCCTGGTTTCCGAGCATACTGTGAAAATGCACAGATAACTATCACATTTATTTCTTTGTCCCATTTATTTATTTCTGTATTCTAAGCCTATAATCTGGTTAAAATTTGAGAAAGGAGTGCACCCTCGCGTGTTAGACTTTTGATAAAAAAATTGCCAAATCGGTAATGTTCCTGAAGACGATTGTCCAGAAGAATGGTTTTCAAAATGTTATTACATACACTGTCACCGATGGGAATAAAAATTGATTGTTGTTGAAAGTGATTAATTCATAAGCAAGAGAGAGCAAAAGGAAATTTTAATGACAGTTATGATGGTATAATTTTTATTGTTGAAGAATTCTCCCAGCTTGTATACTTTTTTCTCGGACTCTCCCAGTAACTATTTATTTAATATCAGGACAATATTTTCTGTGGAAATTCCAAACACTGATGGTAACATATATTTGTTCTAAAATAACTGATATGATATTCATCTAATTTGCAGTCTGGCGAGTGCTGCAGTGGGATACCTTGATCAGATACATCAAGTTAAAAAACGTGGTACTGTTCCTTGCAGTTTATTTCTCGAACAAATACTATCTCAGGTAAGCATATCGAGGTTAAAATTTTCCTGTTAAGCCTCTTTACGATTAGCTGCTTTGTTTTTTGTAGTTATTCGTATCGGGCATTATTGTTCATTTTTCTAAGAGTATGGGATTTTTTTCTATTCATAATAAATTAAAACTAACTAATATAAATACGTANTCCTTCTGCGAATAAAAATTTTCGCTTCAGGTCCCCTTTAATTAGAATAAAGATTTTGTATACTTTTAAGCAACTAAGATTAAATATCCAGAGTCATGAGTTATCGTGAAGGTCTTTATTTTGCCCGATTTCACTATTGGTATGTCTCTTCGTAACTATCTAGCAGTTTTGCAATGTCATTGATAACTTGCTACGAACACAAGGTTTCCCGAAGAAGTAAACGTCGGAAGAACAACGCTCAAATTTTTCCTGTACAATTAGGTCAAAGACTAAGTTATTTTCTAGCGACAGTTAATCTTTGTGATGGCACTAAATCAGCTAATCTGGCTGTTTAGAGAGTTGCCTGGTTTCCGAGCATACTGTGAAAATGCACAGATAACTATCACATTTATTTCTTTGTCCCATTTATTTATTTCTGTATTCTAAGCCTATAATCTGGTTAAAATTTGAGAAAGGAGTGCACCCTCGCGTGTTAGACTTTTGATAAAAAAATTGCCAAATCGGTAATGTTCCTGAAGACGATTGTCCAGAAGAATGGTTTTCAAAATGTTATTACATACACTGTCACCGATGGGAATAAAAATTGATTGTTGTTGAAAGTGATTAATTCATAAGCAAGAGAGAGCAAAAGGAAATTTTAATGACAGTTATGATGGTATAATTTTTATTGTTGAAGAATTCTCCCAGCTTGTATACTTTTTTCTCGGACTCTCCCAGTAACTATTTATTTAATATCAGGACAATATTTTCTGTGGAAATTCCAAACACTGATGGTAACATATATTTGTTCTAAAATAACTGATATGATATTCATCTAATTTGCAGTCTGGCGAGTGCTGCAGTGGGATACCTTGATCAGATACATCAAGTTAAAAAACGTGGTACTGTTCCTTGCAGTTTATTTCTCGAACAAATACTATCTCAGGTAAGCATATCGAGGTTAAAATTTTCCTGTTAAGCCTCTTTACGATTAGCTGCTTTGTTTTTTGTAGTTATTCGTATCGGGCATTATTGTTCATTTTTCTAAGAGTATGGGATTTTTTTCTATTCATAATAAATTAAAACTAACTAATATAAATACGTAAATACTGTACCGTTCTTGGCGTAGGAAGACAGAAGGTCATGTGGCCTCCACCAAGAACTGTACTTACAATTCTACAAATCCAACTTCAGAACAAAAAAGAAAGAAAAAAAAGACTGCATACAAACAGTCAATAGAAACGAAGGGGACTGGCAGTTCCATAGCAAACCATGCAATGGGTCTAACCCTTTTACATTATAGATTTTCATCAATTTTGCACCATGGGTTTGGGATTCGGTGTTTGTTATCTTTTGTTGGTTATTTTCTAACAACATTGACATTCCTATGAGTTGTCAAAAACCCTTTAAACGAATGGGTTGTCACTAATACATCGCAATGATAAAATGCNAGCAAGACACAAGGTCATCTGGCCTCCACCAAGTACGGTACTTACAATTCTACAAATCCAACTTCAGAACAAAAAAGAAACAAAAAAAGACTGCATACAAACAGTCAAAAGAAACGAAGGGGACTGGTAGTTTCATAGCAAACCATGCAATGGGTCTAACCCTTTTATATTATAGATTTTCATCAATTTTGCACCATGGGTATGAGATTCGGTGTTTGTTATCTTTTGTTGGGTATTTTCTAACAACATTGACATTCCTATGAGTTGTCAAAAACCCTTTAAACGAATGGGTTGTCGCTAATACATCGCAATGATAAAATGCTATTATAGGATAAGAACTTGAGAGCTGTGAAGTTAGAAAGTTATTTTATCCATTTTTGACAGGTCATGCTAAATCTTACATTGGGCCAATTAGAATTCAATCAAGTGTTTAGTCAAAACCGAATTATGTTCGAGGGTCGTTTTGAGGGTCGTCTAGGGGGGTATATATTCCCTTGTTGCTTGTTAAGTTTCCGCTTGTTCCCCTGTTCCCTTGGGAAAACCCCATCTTCCCAGAGGTTTGTGGGTTTTTTCCCCTGAAGATCCGAAGTTCCCTTGTTCCTTTTTAATTTTGGGTATGTTCCCTTGTTCCCTGGATATATTTCGCATGTTCCCCTGTTCCCTGGAACCCTTCAACGACCCTCATGCTCAGTGAATTTTTTTGAATTTTCAGCCGTCTCGCTCGAGATATTCCTAACTTCCGAGTCCTCCCAAAAAGCTTTCTATGCCCATGATTTATCGTGGCTTGTTAAAGTGGATATATTTTTGGCACATCTTGTGTTTGTTTTCAAGTACTCGATTTCTCTGGTAACAATCTTTGCCAGCCTGGGCATGCTACTTTTCATGATTTTTCTTCTTCAACTTAGATGAACCATCGTCATGGAAAACTTTCAAAAAGCGCGAAGGACAAAAATGATCAAAGTATTCTCAGGGTAACCATTTTCTCTCTTTAAAAGTTTATAACTTCATCTATAGATAAATATGGATATGCGCTGTAATGCACATCCCCTTTCTCGCTGAGTTCACAAGTGCGAAAAGGTAAATTTACATCGGTACATTAGGCAGTGAGTGTAACATTTACTTAATGACACGCTCTCGTTGCCTAATTGAGACGAGAAGGCCAAATTGAGGCTGACGTATATCGACGTTCAAAGCTGTGTTTAAACTTAGCGGGGCTACTTCGCTTCTACGCAGAAGTATTATTGGCTAGGTTTATTTTTTTAATACTTAGATCCAGAAAACATTCTTCTGAGAAAATTTAGCTTTGTAACAAATAACGTAGTCCTTATGTCATGTTAGCGTGTTTCATAAGTGTTATCGTGTCATTTTACGGTAAGATCAGACCTTATTCCCATATTTATCATTTAGGACGTGTTTTAAGTCTATAGGTACGCTACAGTGACTATAAACTATTGTATTGTTTCTTATACCGGGTGAGTCAAAAAAGTGTATAGACCTTTGAAAGCCTGTAGCTCTCAAATCATTTTTCAAATTTCTATAAACTGATAATACCTGTGTAGCTAACATATCAACTTAGATTAGAAATCCTTGATATCAAAATCCTTCATACCAGGCCTAAAATCCTTGATCAAATTTGCTAGCAATCCAGACTTGTGGTAATAGAAAATAGAAAAAAATGTTTAATGATGGTCGCAAGTGGATACGATTATGCAGCAGCCTTTTTATATACCAGGTAAATGCTTTAGCGACAAGATAGATGGATAGAATTTGATTATGATAGCTGTGGGTCTAAATTGCTAGAAAATATGATCAAGGATTTTAGGCCTGTTTTGAAGGATTTTGAAATGTAGCATTTTTTATAAAATCGCTTGTAATATAAGAACAACACGACCGATTTTTAGAAACTAAATTTTCTTATGTAAGGTGATATGTTAGCTACACAGGCAGTATCAGTTCATAGGAATCCGATAAATTGTTTCAGAGCCACAGGCTGTCAAACGTCGGAACATTTTTTTGACTCACCCGATATATTCTGAGCAACTTTGACTTTACAATATCGTTAATCCATACAGCCCTAGTTTTGATGGCTTCATGATGACATATTGTTACGATGATCAGGTTATTTTTATTTTTACATCCATATTTCAGGATAGTGAAGATACGATGTCTGCAATTAAAGATTCGCAAGTTCTTACCAACAATGAATTCCTTACAGATTGGGATTGGGATCTTATCAGTGCAGTCTTAGATGTACGTTTTTATTCAAGTTGGGTTTGAGTAATACTTCCTTTTCATCGTGTGTTTTCCTAGGTTCTGAAGCCCCTCAAATTGCTTAGAAAATGTGCTTCTGGTCAACA
The DNA here is from genome assembly GCA_004194415.1 of Aurelia aurita. NCBI lineage: Eukaryota > Metazoa > Cnidaria > Scyphozoa > Semaeostomeae > Ulmaridae > Aurelia > Aurelia aurita. The sequence goes on along the minus strand of REGM01000073.1, from coordinate 682,267 downwards.
TTGACCTAAAAAAATCTCTTTGAAAAACAAAACCATAAGAGAAGTCATTAAAGCTATGTCGTAAGACGCTGTTTACAGCATAAAAAGCGTGATATAATACGAAAGATGAAACTTGGATTTAGACGCAGCTGTGGTTTGAAGTAACCAATCAGATTAATGCTGAAATTAGATAGGTATTGTATTTTGAGTGGCATCAGATCTGCGCAAAATCGGCGTGGACCTATGAGCAGCAGGAATTACGTGAACAGCCCACATGGGAAAACGAACTCTTTTTGTTTATATGACACTGGCTTCCTGGCTTTTATTGAGATAAATTCTAAAACAACCAAATNGTTCTTTTGAAAAGCAAACACTAAAAATAACAGTTTGAAATTCCGTTAGAAAATGCTCATGATATCAAATCATGGTTAGGCCCTTTCTCAAAACCTCTGGTTTCAGGTGCACTCAAACTTTTGCCTTTGGGAGCTCGTATCTCTGGTGTTTAGTGGACGATTTACAAATGCAAGGTACGTGCATTTAAGTTGAAGATTAACAAAATTAGCTGTGCATGCGGAAAGTCCCAATATCTTATCGTTTTGCTCCTTTTTCCAGTCAAAAGGGGGTACTTTTTATTGAGACACCCGGTATTACTATATACTATATACTATATACTATATACTATATACTATATACTATATACTATATACTATATACTATATACTATATACTATATACTATATACTATATACTATATACTATATACTATAGTGACTATATACTATTGTATTGTTTCTTATACCGGGTGAGTCAAAAAAGTGTATAGACCTTTGAAAGCCTGTAGCTCTCAAATCATTTTTCAAATTTCTATAAACTGATAATACCTGTGTAGCTAACATATCAACTTAGATTAGAAATCCTTGATATCAAAATCCTTCATAACAGGCCTAAAATCCTTGATCAAATTTGCTAGCAATCCAGCCTGATGATAATAGAAAATAGAAAAAAAGGCTTAATGATGGTCGCAAGTGGATTCGATTATGCAGCAGCCTTTTTATATACCAGGTAAATGCTTTAGCGACACCCGATATATTCTGAGCAACTTTGACTTTACAATGTCGTTAATCCATACAGCCCTAGTTTTGATGGCTTCATGATGACATATTGTTACGATGATCAGGTTATTTCTATTTTTAAATCCATATTTCAGGATAGTGATGATACGATGTCTGCAATCAAAGATTCGCAAGTTCTTACTAACAATGAATTCCTTACAGATTGGGATTGGGATCTTATCAGTGCAGTCTTAGATGTACGTTTTTATTCAAGTTGGGTTTGAGTAATACTTCCTTTTCATCGTGTGTTTTCCTAGGTTCTGAAGCCCCTCAAATCGCTTAGAAAATGTGCTTCTGGTCAATATTGACCTAAAAAAATCTCTTTGAAAAACAAAATCATAAGAGAAGTCATTAAAGCTATGTCGTAAGACGCTGTTTACAGCATAAAAAGCGTGATATAATACGAAAGATGAAACTTGGATTTAGACGCAGCTGTGGTTTGAAGTAACCAATCAGATTAATGCTGAAATTAGATAGGTATTGTATTTTGAGTGGCATCAGATCTGCGCAAAATCGGCGTGGACCTATGAGCAGCAGCATACAAATCAAATCTTTCAATAGGGCACAGGGAAACCCCAAAATCATCCAATTTCACGCTTATTAGCCAATGACATCGCCGTATTTCCATCACATGACCGAAAATCGGCTTTTTGAGACAACTTTTCGAGTACCTTCACGGAAATACAAATGGACATTCGGCTAATAAAGATACAGAGCTGGTTTCACCACGAATCGATTCTACAGGCCCCACTCCATATTCGTTATTTTGCATTTGGTTAATATCTCATCAGGGATCGGCGTTACATCGAATTTCACCGCTTCGAATATTGGCCTACCTTCAAATATTTTTCGGGAATGCTACAAAAAAGATATAGCTTCCAGAATTTCACATGTTACGTGAATTATATCACGTAATAACCTAAAAATGTTTGTTTTGGTAAGATTTTAAAATCCTTGGCAAGTTAAAGCTGTTTGCTACATAGAAAGCTAATGGGCCTACCTTTATCCACTGAAGAATGCCATTATTCGGTTCTAAATCAGCTTCTTTTGCTGCAGCAAGGTAGCACAACTATTCACCAACAACATCGCGCCAATTTTCACCCTTTTCCGCCGTTTTATCGGCAATAATGTTGACTAAACACGACGAAGTTTCAAAAACTCTTCACCACAAATTCCATTCCAAGTTTTGAATGTTGTCGCAGGACAGTGTGCACACGTGCAGCAACTTCTGTTGTTGATCAAGCGCTCTTCGTGTCATGGCTAAGAGGTAGGTTTCGTATCATCCTCTGCAGGGTCTTCATTCAAGTTAGGGTGGATTTTTGCCCGACTTAGGGTGGATTTTTGCCCGAAACATGCTGATTTTGGTAAATTTTTCCAACGTTGGGGGGGCCACCGCCCCCTAGCCCCCTAGCTCCTACGCCTATGCCAATCGTTACAGTAAACAACTCTTAATAGAAACAGAACACACAAAAAAGCAATAAACACGTTATTGTTCGAATGTAACTTTAAAAGAATTGCACGCTTATTGTTATATAAAAACCCCACATTATTAATTAACAAAGGGGTTCTACAGGTGTTTGTTTACAGCTAGAACTATCGTACTAAAATAGAATGGAACAAAATGAATAACAAGAGTTTGTTTTTACTAAGGATGTAGGGTATTATGCTGGTATTTATCACTTATAGTCTACATCTTTAGGGGAGCTTGCAAAGATTCCTGGAACCCCCCGCATCCGATTTAAGAAAATGAGATAAATTCCCTCGCCCTCCCCCAACCCCTTCTACCATTCTACTCTATCAAACTTGAATGAAGACCCTGCAGAGGATGACACGAAACCTACCTCTTAGCCATGACATGAAGAGCGCTTGATCAACAACAGAAGTTGCTGCACGTGTGTACACTGTCCTGCGACAACATTCAAAACTTGGAATGGAATTTGTGGTGAAGAGTTTTTGAAACTTCGTCGTGTTTAGTCAACATTATTGCCGATAAAACGGCGGAAAAGGGTGAAAATTGGCGCGATGTTGTTGGTGAATAGTTGTGCTACCTTGCTGCAGCAAAAGAAGCTGATTTAGAACCGAATAATGGCATTCTTCAGTGGATAAAGGTAGGCCCATTAGCTTTCTATGTAGCAAACAGCTTTAACTTGCCAAGGATTTTAAAATCTTACCAAAACAAACATTTTTAGGTTATTACGTGATATAATTCACTTAACATGTGAAATTCTGGAAGCTATATCTTTTTTGTAGCATTCCCGAAAAATATTTGAAGGTAGGCCAATATTCGAAGCTGTGAAATTCGATGTAACGCCGATCCCTGATGAGATATTAACCAAATGCAAAATAACGAATATGGAGTGGGGCCTGTAGAATCGATTCGTGGTGAAACCAGCTCTGTATCTTTATTAGCCGAATGTCCATTTGTATTTCCGTGAAGGTACTCGAAAAGTTGTCTCAAAAAGCCGATTTTCGGTCATGTGATGGAAATACGGCGATGTCATTGGCTAATAAGCGTGAAATTGGATGATTTTGGGGTTTCCCTGTGCCCTATTGAAAGATTTGATTTGTATGCTATGAGCAGCAGGAATTACGTGAACAGCCCACATGGGAAAACGAACTCTTTTTGTTTATATGACACTGGCTTCCTGGCTTTTATTGAGATAAATTCTAAAACAACCAAATGACAAGGCGATATTGCACTTCAAATTATCCGAAAATCATTCGTCATCGCACATGCTGGGTTCTCAAGTACAGGATGGCTTAGTTTAACCTTATTTCTCACATCGTCTATTTCAACAAATCAGATTCCTCGTATTGGCTTTACGTTTTTTCAGAAGAAAATGTTCCCGTGTTTGGCCCACCTCTTCCAACTCCATGCAGTTTCCACAACCCTTCAGTATGTTTTGTTACAGCTTTGTCTTTCAAAGCAATTTTGGAAGACATTTTTAGATATGGTTTCCTTTATTTCTTTCAGTCCCCAAAGCTGTCAATAAAGCGACTAGAAGACCCAACCCATATGAAGTAAGTCTTGCAATCGTTAGCTGTATATAAGCGAGGACAAATAGTTTTCAAATAATGTCAGGGTAACGTGAAGTTTACAGTAAAAAGTTTAGAGAAAGTATAGAGACGCAGAAATAGCTGAATGGAGATAATTGCTGCGACCCGACATTGGGGGGGGCGGTGGGGTCGGGGGTCATACAGCTCGCTTTCCAACACATCTTCACATCTTTTAGGATATTTTTGCCAGAGCAGAGCTCAAATAAAATAGGCTCTATCTTTTGTCTTTCAACTAGAATCGACATTGAAGGAAGCAAAGACTTGTTCTAAACAAATGCAAAACTTAAATTCCCGGTGATTTTCAAGGCAACAGGTAATTCTAAGGCAGAAGAATTTAACACTAATGGCGATTTCTTCAAATCTATTGGAAAGGTCAAAATCGATCTCATAGAAGCGCTTGTGTGGTATCTTGAAATCTAAGATAGCCCTCTGTGACGCTGTATATTGTTTGCACTGTAGCCCACAAACGGAGGAACTTTTATGGCCAACTGGCATTATTTCCCAGTAGGAATTAGTTACTGTCAAGAAATTTATCTTTTTTCTTATTAGGTTCATACGAAGGTTGTTGCAGTTCTATAAACCTTCGAACAAGCAATATTGTTTGGTTGAAGTAGAAAATCCATGTGCTAGAAAATTATCAGAAATTGGACTCCAATTGATTGATTTCTTGCTTAGAAAGGAAGAGGTTTGTTTCAATAAATAATTTGTCATTCAACTGCCTTTGGCTTGTTACTGAACATGAACATCTACAGTAAGAACTCGCCGCTAAGAAACTTAAGTATGATAAAGTTCAGGCTCATTTACAAGTGAGTATCAAATAGAATTTAATAAAGTAAATAGTTATTTTTACTGACACGAAATCATTTCTTCTGAAAGCAGTAGCTGTGATAGAACTTTTGGTGTTATACAAAGCTGCTTATCTTAGTTCTGCTTTGCTTGATTTTTAAGAATTACTCTCGAGTCCGGAATAAACGTCTCCTCCCGCTTATTAATTTTTTGAAAATTATCCACCTGGGACATCCTTATTCCAGACCCCCGTTTATCAATTTCGAGCTTTTTGAAATGTGAAACATGTAAAATTGTCTTCCCTGAAATGTGACTCGAACTGTAGTTGTCATTTTTGTAATTTCTATGATTTTTAATTGGTTTTTACAGTCAAAACAACTTGTGTGTTTCGTCTAATTACCGAACTGCGGATCGAATTATCCACCCACCCCCTTTTATTAGGATTCGGGAAATTTTCCACCCACCCCGTTTTTTCCATGACTCAAGAGTAGGACCTGAACAGCCAATTTTTGAATACAAGGTTTCTTAAGTGACAATTTGTTACTGTATTTTTACCTTGTTATTTCCAGAGGGGGGCAGTTGCCCCGAAATTGAAGAGGAATTCAGCAATTTCTCAAAGAATCGCATATGGATGTTATAATTTATCGTACCCAAGTACTTTTTTTATATTCCATTAAAAAATTTACAAGAAAAATTACTAATTACGCTACCTGCAAACTACTTTACAAACACTACAAGGACGATACCCCGGGGAGCAATAGACTGTGACTACCCCGTGGCCATATATGGAAAAAAGATAAAAACTACTGGAAGAATCAGGACAAATGCACAACCCGCCCGCAAAATCACACCCAAAGAACCACCCAACCGATTCGCGAAATTAATAAACAATCCTGCTTTAACAAAGTTAAGTCCAGGCCTAAGTCATGGACTGACGAAGTATTTTTAGACGACCCAAGGACAACTGTTTCAGTGTGTCGAACTAGATTCTTAACTTGTCTTGATAACCTTATACCCTTTCGCATTTGTTTGGAATCTTTTATAGTCTCTAAGTCCATTAAAAATCATCATTTTGCATGGAATATCGTAAGCTAGATATTAAAAAAAAACACTTGAAAGATTGACATTAAGTACATAATCTTCGCTGTTAGCAGAAATGCTGAAAGAGTTCTCTTCCTGAAGATATCTTTGTTCGTGTTGTTCATCGTTGGGGTATCTGTCCCATCTGGGAGTTAAAGGATTGATAAAATTCTTAATCAAAAGGAAGTTGTAATATGGCATTTGTATCATTTTAGCAACCAGATGGAGAGCGTCTTCTGGTAGAACTTGTTCAAGAAATTAGCGATTCTTTAACAGAGGTTTGTTCGTTATCTGGTCTTAATATTAAATTTGTTTGTCTGCCTCTTTCATTTTCCATCAAATTTGCTAACAATCCATCCTCACGATACTTTAACTGTGTGAGAGTCAGCCGAAGGACAGTCTTAAGTGTATATTTCAGAGTAGGATGTCTACTCAAGAAGATATTTGAATGGAGTTACCATAGCATAGGTTCCAAATCTTTGAATTGGCGCAAAAAGGTCAATGTAAAATTCTGTGACCTATTTCTTTGAATTGAATGGCTTGAAAGGAACTTTAGCTACTTTGCTATAATTCTACCGTTAGACTTTTCAGAAATCTTGAATATTTTCGAAATTACGGCGTATTTTATATTTCAACTCATTTGAGGATGTGACGTCGTCAAATTTCTAAATCGTAAACCATAAGAGTGGAAGACTTTTGCTTGATGCCATATTGTAGACATTCATAAACTATTTTTTCTTGAAAATTATTCCATGTTTCCTCAAAAATTTTGGAAATTACGATGGTTTAAGTTTTTTTCAAAATTTTTCTTGAATTCTTAAAAAAAAAGATAAACACTCAAATTCTGAAAATATTGAAGATTTCTGAAAAGTCCAAAGGTAGAGTTATAGCATAGTAGCCAAAGTTTCTTTCAAGCCTTTCCATTCAAAGAAGTAGGTCACAGAATTTTACACCGACCTTTTTAAAGATTTGGAACCTATGCTAGTTAGCATTGTGACTGAATTATTTGCAGATTTCATCATCACCATCATCATCATCAGGTCGAGAATGCATCTCGAACCAAAGATTTGACCTTCAGATTTGATCAAGGATTTTAAACCTGTTTTGATGGATTCTGTGATGAACTATTTTCATAAAAATGCTTGTACATTCATAACGAAATGACCGGTTTTTAGCTACTTAATGATATTCCTTTTTGGAAGAATCTGATGAAAATAGATAGAAATTACAGATTCAAACATCTCGACCTGTTTAATTTTATTTTCTATTTACAGGCAACTACAACAGGTGTTATGACAGGGGTATTCTACACAGGCAGTATCAATGATTGCCTAGCTAGAGATTATTTCCTGTTTGTTGGAAAGTTATCATCTACTCATCTTGGTACCCGTTGTTTGGAGAAAACATCAGGAGTTTTCCAACAGTAAGAATTTTTTGTATTCAATGTAAAAATTTTGCAAAGACGAATTACCTAAGACACTACTTACGAACTACTTTACAACACTACAAGGACGATACCCCGAGGAATAAAAGATCATGACTACCCCGAGGCCATTACACAAAGAACATATAACTGGCCAACGAAACATTTCGATGCTTTTCCTAATGGCAACAAAGTCTGTTTTATCATANGGGGTATTCTACACAGGCAGTATCAATGATTGCCTAGCTAGAGATTATTTCCTGTTTGTTGGAAAGTTATCATCTACTCATCTTGGTACCCGTTGTTTGGAGAAAACATCAGGAGTTTTCCAACAGTAAGAATTTTTTTTATTCAATGTAAAAATTTTGCAAAGACGAATTACCTAAGACACTACTTACGAACTACTTTACAACACTACAAGGATGATACCCCGAGGAATAAAAGATCATGACTACCCCGAGGCCATTTCACAAAGAACATACAACTGGCCAACGAAACATTTCGATGCTTTTCCTAATGGCAACAAAGTCTGTTTTATCATAATGCCAAATCCTGCGGGTGTAGGGAGGTAGTGCTATGTTCAAAATAGATAGTTTTCCATAAACAATTTGAAGATGACACTGCTCATGTAATGACGAATGGACAGCTGACTCCGTAATGAGGTTAGGCTGATGAGTGAAATGAGATCAATGCAAGATTTGGAATCACCCATTAAGTGAGTTGGTTCTGAAATCAGCTAATGAAGACCAATGTCCGCCGTTATTGGCTCAAATAGTTTTCCCTCGTTATTTTTAACATCATTTTGCCACCACTACTGAGTTGACCTACAGTTGAAAGTTGAAAGAATTTCATATCTGCTTAACAGAGTTATCCTACTGATTTATTGATTGTACTGGATGTCCCAAGTAGATTACTGAATATGAATTAGATTATTTTACAGCTCTTAGGAAAGACTATTCTTTAAAGTTTAACCTAAATTTTGTCATTTTCCTGTGGACAGATGATTAGAATTTGGCAAGTTTTGGTAGCCAAAGAGAATATTTGATGAACGAATTTAGGTCTCTTTTGAAGGATTCTAAAATGAAGGTTTTTCATGAAACTGCTCGTAACCTGAGAACGCTCTGCCAGATTTTGACCAACTAAATTCTTGCATCTATGCAGACACATATCTGATCTGATGTTAGCTGCACAATGGTCGTCAGTGTGGAGGAATCTGGGGAATAGTTATAGAACCACAGGCACACAAACATCTACTGGCTCAGGAACACTTAGTTTCATCTCAGGAACACTTAGTTTCGTCATCTCTTCCTTTGATTGGGAAGCTAGGGTGATTAACGATAAGAGAAATGATTGACTTTGGAATAGCAACAATGGTTTGCAAGTTTCTCCATGGATTAGCTCCTGAATATATGCAGCTATGTTTACAAAATTATCCGAAAATAATTCACGGTCCCTCCGTAATACCGACATGAACCTTCGAATACCGCGATTTGCAACCTGCAATTTGCAACGTAGCTTCTCATATCGAGGTGTGACTGTATGGAATAAACTAGGTACAGAAATAAAAAATGCCCCTTCACTGGGTACTTTCAAGAATTTGCTGAAACATTCTTTGAAAAGGCAGCGGGTATAAAAGTTCTATTTGAACATGAAACATTTCCTTTTCCTAACCATAATAGACTGTATATTAATTTTGTTTTTCTTTGTTACTGCAGATTGTAAATTAATTAGCTTAGGGTTTTAAACAGAGCACATTGTAAATCAGTTATTTTTACATTACTGAATGTATTACCCTGTATAAATAATTAAAAATCAAAATCAAATCAAATCAAATCATCTTTGTGATTTATTTCATTTATCTTTTCAGTTTGCTAGAAATCTGCAGTATGCACTCTCGTGAATATATGTTGAAACTTATCTTGGGAAGTTTCGATTATGGGAAGGATGGAATTGCACGTGTTATCCTTGCAAAGGCATTAACAGCCTCTCCATTAGTAAGTTGTCATGGTTTCATTTTGTTCTACTGAGACGTTTTCATAATTCGTTTCAAATGGAAATGTACAAATGAGCTTCCATATTATCTGCTCTCCACAACTTGCTTGATTGTTTGATTGATGTTCACATGAACGGAGGATGGTTTTCACACGGTGTCAGCTCCCATTAAAAGAATTTGTTTCCTGTGAATCTGGGGAGGTCTGATGTGCGATGAGTACGAGGCGAGTTTGCTGACCCGGGCAGATTTGCAGAGTGGGCATGGGTCGATTGATTTCTTGTAAATTTTGCTTACCTGTTGTTCTCATATCAGCACCTTTTTTGCATATGACCCTGGGTTGAGCTGTAAATTTAACAAGCCAGCCCGTGTATATTTGAGAAGGGTTACCCGCCTATAGACAGGTCGACCCAGGTTGCCAATTTCGATGAAGACA
>REGM01000073.1:660493-672175 GCA_004194415.1 Aurelia aurita | reverse complement strand
TTTACTCTCCTTTGCCGAGATCTGATGCTCAGTCATTCTTATTTTAGTTGTCAAGAATGTATGCAACGAAGTTCATGCGAGTTCTCCTGAGAGCCAAAACCCCTTATTTTAGCAATTGGGGTATGGAATTGCTTACTAACCAAGTGAGTGATCTGTTATGTTGTACTTTGTTATCGCGCTGTTTTTTTTTTTAATCTTTACGTTACGGGTGTATTTAAAGTAAATCAACGGAGTTAAAAGTAGCTTGTAGGGGGTAGCTTGTAATTTCTTACTGAGTCAATCTAAATAAAGCCTATTGTATTTGATGTTCTCAATCGATGAAAACAAAAGGAACATAAGTGGCGCATGTCTTTCTTTTGTGTTATGTTTAGTTTAGATCACTATATATCCGTTCATTTACTTTAAGTATCAGACGAAGCAGTCGAATTGAAAATCATTATGGAAATTATTCACTACATCAAATAAATGATATCTGCTACGTTTAGGTAGCTAAGAAGAGACCTTATAGAAGCATTATAGAAGCAATATTATTCGAAAAATTTTGAATTTTACCGGGTGAGTCAGAAGAAACAATCCTTGTTTGACAGGTCACTGCTCCCTGGATATCAAAACGATAATATTGACAAATACATTATTTAATGGTTGACATGTTCAAATATAATTTAAAATTTACCTGACTGAAATCGGCCCCTCCGTTCTGAAATTATGATCGATTTTCTGGAGAAAGCCCCCTTCAAAATAGGCCTAAAATCACGAGCCAATTTTCCAAATATTTCTGCCTTACAGCAATGACTTGCACATACTTTAGCACGTTTTATCCTCTCGGGAGGATAAAACTCCGAGAATAATGTTGTTATATTCCCAGGGATGGCACTTTCATCCTCCCAAAGGGGACCTAAAACTAAGCTCAAGCATGTACAAGTCATTGCTATTAAGGCAAGAATATGACAGAAATTTGATCGTGATTTTATGCCGTTTTTGAAGGTTTCTTGGAGGGGCTTTCTTGAGAAAATCCCTGATAATTTCAGAACGGAGTGGCCGATTTCAGTCAGGTAAAATATAGAATCTATTTGAACATGTCCGCTATTAACCAATATAGTTACCAATATTATTGCCTCGACATCTAGGGAGCAGTGGCCTTTCAAACGGGGATTGTTTTTTCTGACTCACCCGGTATATGTTGCATATGTGATCACCATTTCATTTTATGCATCCTTTGGTGTCCCACGCCAAAAGTGTTTAGATATGAAGGATATTGTTTTTAATCAAAAGAATGATATTTATTGTAGTTATATGACCAAGAAAACGCAGTTGTAGCAGAAGCTATAGATGTCCTTCAAGAAGCATGCGAGGATGAGGTAATAATTATATTTTGTAATTGTTATAATTGTTTGAACAAGTAAGCTGTCTAATCTACCTCTTTGATTAAACCAGGGCAAGAAACAATATTTTCCTTCCTGCGACCGGACAAAAAATTGCTTCATAAATTTCTTGCAAGACTAGAAAAGTGAAAATATCTATCTTTCTTGAACAGAGGTCACGTCAGGTGCCAAGGATAGCTATGCAATAGCGTGTAACCGGTTTTATGTAAATGCAATTAAGGCATCAAGAAAAGTAAATTTGAATGAAGTTGGGACCGATGAAGTTGGGACCCCATAAAGAAACAATTAATGATTTCTAAAAGGCATCAGGGAAAATCTAATTCTTTACTGATCTTGTATTTGATGTATACAATATGAATACAAATTGTACTTGGGATACAATCTATGTTAGGTGACTTTTGCTTGACTTTATGAGTTGTTTTCCTTGTTTTGAAAAAATTAGAAAAAGAGCATGCTACATGGCAAAGGATATATTTGAAAAATTTCCTGCAGGACCTTATGAATTGAAAATTTCCTGCGCCCGGTCGCATGGTCGGGTGGGTTTTCATGCCCTGGATTAAAGGATCGCATCATTTTCTATTTGCCTATGAAGTTTCTGAATAGATCGCGTAGCAAATACATATTACAAACGTGTTACGATCTATTTCAACTCTTTAAATAAATATTCTGTTGATAAGGCTGAAGATGATGATGATGATGATGATGATGATGATGATAATGATAATAATAATAATAATACTAATACTAATACTAATACTAATACTAATACTAATACTAATACTAATACTAATACTAATACTAATACTAATACTAATAACACGAATCTTTATACAGGATTAAACACTTCAACATATACTGCTGTTATCAATGTGTGTCCTGAGGCTGCTATGATTGCAATGTCCACCTATTATCCTTCGGAAGTTGCGATTGCCTTACCAGGAGGCATCGACATTTTATCATAATTCTTTTGATGTAAACAGATTATTCAAGAGCTGATCACTGCTGTGTACCCCGTGTCCACATCTCTTGGTGCCAGCCTTTACAGCAATCCAGCGAATATTTATTGTTTGTGTTTTTTTCTGACAAGGCTAACCTTCAACGGCTGATTGAAATTCGTCCTGCGTTATTACATCTTGGTGAAAAAGGCGTCATCCTCCTAGTGAGGTAAGTACAATTCGATATTTTTTGTCCTGAAGCAGCATCAGAAGCTCAGCACACAGAATAAAGAATTTCCTTTTTAACTTCAGTCAGTTCAAGACAGGACAATTATTTTTATATTTGGATCTTTAAGTCTTTATGCAATATTGTCAAGCTTATACAAGCAAAGAATAGTTCGTAAGAAAATTGAAAGTAGCCTTCGAAACAGGCCTGAAATCCTTCAACAAATTTCCTAGCTATTCAGTCGCACGATTCTAAAAACCAGGCGAAAAGCGCGCAAACGACCTATTGTATAACTAGACTCAATACATAGTCGAAATTTCGCTCTTTGACTGAACTGATACCGGTACAACTACAACTACAACATCAATTCTATTCAATTAGATAAGCGAAAGTTGAAGGGCTTTGTGGAGTAAGGATAATGTATAACATTAGANGAGGCATCGACATTTTATCATAATTCTTTTGATGTAAACAGATTATTCAAGAGCTGATCACTGCTGTGTACCCCGTGTCCACATCTCTTGGTGCCAGCCTTTACAGCAATCCAGCGAATATTTATTGTTTGTGTTTTTTTCTGACAAGGCTAACCTTCAACGGCTGATTGAAATTCGTCCTGCGTTATTACATCTTGGTGAAAAAGGCGTCATCCTCCTAGTGAGGTAAGTACAATTCGATATTTTTTGTCCTGAAGCAGCATCAGAAGCTCAGCACACAGAATAAAGAATTTCCTTTTTAACTTCAGTCAGTTCAAGACAGGACAATTATTTTTATATTTGGATCTTTAAGTCTTTATGCAATATTGTCAAGCTTATACAAGCAAAGAATAGTTCGTAAGAAAATTGAAAGTAGCCTTCGAAACAGGCCTGAAATCCTTCAACAAATTTCCTAGCTATTCAGTCGCACGATTCTAAAAACCAGGCGAAAAGCGCGCAAACGACCTATTGTATAACTAGACTCAATACATAGTCGAAATTTCGCTCTTTGACTGAACTGATACCGGTACAACTACAACTACAACATCAATTCTATTCAATTAGATAAGCGAAAGTTGAAGGGCTTTGTGGAGTAAGGATAATGTATAACATTAGAGCATTCAATTCATAACTGCAATCAGTTACTTTGTACTGCAAGCCCCAGTCAAGTTTACAGTACAAGGACTATCTTTGACACTGTCCCTTGTGTGCTATTTTAATTTAGAATGAAAAATATTATTTTAGATCCCTGATACGAGTGTTGTCTTTGTAGGTATCTGTCAGTATCAAGAGGTTTTTCGTATCTATCTGAAGTCGACTATGTGGAACCTCTTCTTTCTGCTTGGAAAACTGTAAGTATGATTGAGACTACGTCGTTAATCTCACAAGAAACTTAAATAGATTCTGTATATATTTTTATAAGCAAGGGACATTTATTGCACACTTCCTGCGCATTGACTTAGGCAGAATGTAGAAAAAACCGAGGTCAACGTATATGCACAGTGTGCAGAAATAGCCCTGTAGGTAATGAGGTTCATTTCATACTTGGATGCTCAGAACCAAGACTCGTAGAAGCTAGGAATAAGTATTTTGAAACTATGAATGGTAGCTTTGGTAGTGAATGGGATAGGGTTGACAAAGAAATACTACTTAAAATGATTTGCAAAATGGCTATTACAACAAACACCGCAACACTGATGTTTTTGCACAGAGTATTGTGTGTATGCAAAGATTTTTTAGTTGACAATCCATGTAACAACAGGGTAATGCCTTCACATCTCCTCTCACTGTCCAATTATCTTTAGTTGTGTTCCTTTACGTATGTTCCTAAATTGCTTGTTCATTTTGTTTAGAGTACAGTAAAAACCCGCGTATAAGAACCTACAATTTTGCAAGTCAGCCTGGGTTCTTAAACAATGAATACAATGGATTGGTTCTTATAAAATGGTAATCTAATTGGACAATTTCAGCCTGCGGGTTCTTAATCCACTAGGTTCTTATACGCGGGGTTTTGCTGTAGTCGTATCCTGTAAGTATTCAACCTATAGTTGTATGTAACTCCGGTGCTTGCAGTGATTATTATATCATTTATTTGTCAGAATATCTAGTACATGTAGTACATTGCTAGTTTCGTATTTGCTCCCTGGAGGATGATTATGCTTTGTTTCGTTGTTTGGAACCTGATAATTAGACAATCATTTATCGATATTTGAAGTTCTTCTTCAGACATTATAAAAATCGCTTTGATATTCCAAAATTTTAACCAGCAGTTTTAATGAAAGAAAACTTTACCATCTAAGTTAGCCTTTGCTCGCTTTTAACATTGACTATTTATGGCATTGAAAAGCTGATTCTTCTGTATGACTCGTCTGGTAGATACTATGGTTCAAAGTAAACAATTACTTCTTGCTTCGTTTTAGACCTACAACTTGCAATACGTGCATTGGATTGAAAATGAATTAGGAGAAGCATTAACTTTATTCCAAAGTCAAGCTGATAATGATAATTATATTCGACGATCAAGTAGTGACAGGTAATTTCCTTTGCCTAGTAAAATTTTTTATTTATATAGTGGTTGTCTTTGCTCTCTTTTTGCTCGTTTAATATGGTACTTCTTGGGGCTTTTATTTGTACTGCTGCTCCGTTCCCAGCAACGTTATGTTTCACCTTATTTTCTTTGCTATCCCTTCTTCCTTTGTCACCTCGTGGGTCTCTCTTGGTCTTTTCCACCAGGCTGTATTTAGAAGTGGCCACCATTGATACAACCAGCAAGTTGAATATTTTTCATATAGCATTCATGTTATGGCCAATACGTCAGATAGATGCTTGAGTCTTCGATAGCATGAGCTTTTTTATTGGAGACAAGCTAGATATGAAAACCTCAATTTCACTCAATCATATTTATTTCCATTGGAATTAAGTTTATATGGTATGATTAACTAATGAATCGAATCTCTTAAAGTTTAATGTCACTACCCTTCCACAACGATGAAATGATAATAAGTATGATCATATTTATCTCTCATTTCTCTCAGGATTTTCTGTCCGACTCTTGTGTCCGAAATAAGAAACATACACACTTGTTTATCCTCTTGCTGTTTTCCAATTTAATTGTCCTCCTTCCTCGTACGACCATTTGTGCATCCAATCGCTTTTCTCTATATCATGATATGTAAAGCATTTTTTAGTATCTATGAATGAGCTTTGTTGATTTAGCAACGGAGCAATCATTTGCGGAGGAGTGTTGAGGCTGCGCGCAGGCTATCATTTGTGCTAGTTGAGCCCTTTCTTTAATTTTGAGGTATTTGTACATTTATATGGCCTTCCTTCAAATGATAACCGCTAAGTGAGCTCTATTTTCGTTTCTAGACTTTCCAACAGAGATGTTTTTGTCATTCCTCATCTATATGGGGAATTGGCACAACATCGGATGGGCATCAAACTAATCCAAGATAAGGTAATGTAATATAAAAACGATGATCATTCGAGATAGACAAAGACAAAAATCAGATTTTCGAATGCAAGAATATTGGTCAAACCTTGTTGCAGGGTGATTATTCGAACCTTCTGAATATATTCCAACCCAGTTTCTGAATGATTAAAGGGGTATCTATGAGTTAATCTGAAAAGGGGCCTGTTGAAACTGTAAATGCCAGATACTTTCGCTGGTTTAGCAAGTGATCTTGAGCTCTATTTCAGCTCGAAAGAAACATTAAAGACGAATCTCCACGTTGCCAAAAGAGGCGACAAAGAGTCGACATTCACAGTTGACGACGTTTCACTTAAAAATCGCCACAGTAAAAGACGAGCGCTACAAAGTAGGGTCAATGTCTACTTTCAACTGAAACTATGTCCCTAATCAGAATGATCAAATTCATGTAACCTGGAAAAGCGCTCAAGTTTTCCCACCTTGTGGAGATTCACACTAACATTGCTAGACCTAATACGTCAGCATAAAGATTTAGTATTGTAGAATGTGACATGTTATTTCTGAAGCTTGTGTTTATACGTACTACAAAGTAATGTCAGTATTCTGGCTGTTATCTTTCCTAAGCTTCTAAGTAAAATTAATAAGATGTGAAGAATGTCATAAGTCGATTACGTTTAGCACCTAAGCACATTTTATGGAAGTGCAATCTTGTTAACGTTATTGTATACACAATGTTTTGCTTTTTAGGGCTTTCTAAAAGATTCAATAAATACAATTCTGGATCATAAATTGGATACACCTGAAGACATACACAACATGAAAGCTGCTTTATGGGGGCTGGTTAGTTTCCATAATAATCAAACTAAAACATAGTTTACTCTGGTAAGGAATATTATGTCAGCATCCCCCCTGGAAAGTTAACCAATTTTTGAGCTACTAATGTATTTAGGCCTCGTTTTCATGGTAGTAGGTAAATGCCAATGATATAGAGGCACCAAAATCGTTAGATATCTTAGTTATTGTTCGTGACTGAGGGAAAATCACCAACACTTACTACTATATTGACAAAAAATCACCAACACAAATATTGACAAAAAGGATTGGCTACGGACGTTGACTCTGGAAACTATGACTAATTTTACCGGAGCTACTTGTTTCTATATAAAAGGTTATTTTCTAATTCGTTACACTCAAACCAAAATAACTTTATTTATTGATCAACACTATATTCTAATTACAATACAATAACTAACAGTATAACACAAGATATAAACTCAAGGTATAGTAGGCTCAGTCTAGTGAAAACATGACGAACGCAGTGTCGAGTACCATTCTAAAGTCTCGTCATACTTTTGCTTTCAAAATATGGGTTGATATGGGTGGGAGGGGGCGTGTCCGAAATACAAAATCACTATCGAACTGTGATTTTCCTAGGCTCGTGTCAACCTTATATACGACATATTACCTTGGGTCATTCCTAAGCAGTACTACATTAAGCCCAGCTCTAGGGGGATCTTTTCCATTCCTTATGTTTCCTGGTATCAATAAATTCATTTATTGCATAATAGTTCAAATTGTTTTAAATTCTTACTTAAAAAAACATTCCTTCGTGGTACAACTAGCAATCTTTCTTATTTCAAAAGTGGTCGAGTGGTGGGGCTGTTTACGAAATGGTTGATCATTTGTCCATCCGACACGGAATTGTTTTTGTTAATTATGGCCAAAATATCAACTGGGTAGTTTTTCTTGTAGGGCACTTCGGTCTCACCGGACAAGAGTCCTCTTTTAGGCTATTTGTAATATGTATGGGACTTGACTGTTTCCCTATAATTTAAGAAATCAATCCATGTCAGACAGACCTCTGATCAACCTTTTCGCAAATAACCTCTGGTACAGAACCTAAACATTTCGTTGACTAATTGAACCATTTGCTAAATATTTTCTTGCGACAGATGTTTTTTTCCTTTTTTTCTATATTGCTACCTAGCATCCGAAGGTAGTTTTTTAGGACACTGAGAAGCTAAGCTTATCGAGCAATGTCCTGGTCCTTCCTCTCGATGTGACCACACCTCGCGATTCCTTTAGCCTGGAATTACAGAGAGTTGGCGACTCTCCTCACCCTACGTAGCAGGTTCGACAGGGCGGGGACTCGAACCACCAACTCTCAGGTTGGTAGTCAAGTGCGCTACCGTTGAGCCATCCCCGCTTATAAGATCAGAAAGATAAGATCAGAAAGAGAAGAGACGAGAATAAGCTCAGTGCACTATTTGGAAAGTAGCCAATCAGAGACCCCACCCCACTAAAGTTTTCTTTTGGTCAATTGAAAAGTCGCAAAGAATAAACAAACACTTTTACTTTCGAAATATGGATTTTTTCTACGTTTTCGGAATCTATTAACGATTTGCTGAGAACAGAGTCGGACAAAATCATTTAACAAGTTATTATTATTATTATTATTATGCAATTCTTCTCATGGTCTCGATGTTATACCAGTATCTTGTCTATTATCAGGTCACCTCCCGTGGCTTGAGATAATAGATCTAAAGTCTTTCTTTCTAAACCGTCTTTCCTTGTCTTCTAGTGTTCTATTTTGTCCTATTCGCTGTAGTCCAACACTTTTCTGATTATTCTGGCAGTACCCAACAAACAAGCTTTCTGCAGAGGATCTAAGCCAGGTTTGAAGTCAATTTTTTCAAGATATTTTTCAACATTCTTCGTGACTATTCCTAAAGCGCCAATCACAATTGGTATTATGTATACTTTTGTCACTTCCGTGTTCCAAACCTTGAGAAGTTCATACTTCAGATCTGTATAATGCTCAAACTTTTCTTTCTCCTTCTTTTCAACTCTTGTATCGAAGGGGCATGCCACATCGATAATGTAGCAGGTTTTTCCTTTCTTATCCAGCAGGACCAAGTCAGGTTTGTTATGGTCTATTTTTTTTTCTGTTTGGATGGAAAAGTCCCATAATAGTTTGACATTTTCATTTTCTAAGACAGCCATTTCCTTATCTACAAAATGTTCGTAGCTCTTTGCAGTAGTGGGAAATCCATATTTTTGACACATCTGCCAGTGAAGGATAGCAGCCACTTTATCATGCCTTGCCTTTTTGTAATCGTTTTGAGCCAACTCTTTACATTCTGATACTACATGGCTGACAGTTTCATCTCTCTCACCACATAGCCTACACGACGGCGAAATGTCTTCTTTGTCAATGTTATGTCTTATCCAATTCGTCCTTATTGCTTGATCCTGCGCAGCCATTATCAGCCCTTCTGTTTCCTTCTTCAAATACCCTTTCTTAACCCATAGCCAACTGTTATCCTCGTCTCTTACTTCTTTTGTTTCTCTGAAAAATGCCGAGTGGAGTGGCTTACTGTAATATCTCTCTTCTCGTGCTTTGCGTAGTCTTTCTTTTACAGTTTTAGGATTCTCATTGTCAGACATCATATCTTCTTTCACCACCTCTTGTAATAGCACCTCTTCCTTTCCATTTATGTAGAAACCCAGGCTCGTCTTCTCAAGCATCACACACTCTTCAACACTTATTAATCCTCGTCCGCCTTTTTTTCGTTTCAAATAGGTCCTGTCTACATCTCCTTGGGGGTGCATGCTTCTATATATTGTTAGCAATTTACGGGTTTTTCTATCCATTTGCTGTAATTCTGCTTTTCGCCAGTCTACAATTCCAGCCCCATATCTAATTATAGAGACTGCCCTGGAATTTATAGCCTGGATAGTATTCCCTGCATTAAGACTCGATTTTAAAATCTTCCTGATGCGTCTAAAATATTCCTTTGACAACATTTCTTTCATTTCATTATTCTTTGTTGCGTCGCATTGGATTATACCTAAGTATTTGTACCCATCATTATTATTATTATTATTATTATTATTATTATTATTATTATTATTATTATTTACAGTTGGTACAATATATAGTAATAAAACTAATTCAAACCAACCATTTACATACAAAGAAAAATTACAAAATAGTTCATTTGTGATCCTCACTATCTACTATTTTTTTAACTGCAGATCTTGCATGTGCAATTTTGCCCATTCCATTCTTTGGTCATCCTTTTAAATAGTCTGTATTACCGGAGGACGGATAGGAGGGAGGACAGCCTCTGTGAAGGAGATTCCCGTTACCCAATCCAATGCTCAAGCTTTCTTGTCTTTAATTCCCGGAAAAGTACATTTAGAAACATTTTGAGCCTAGGTCATGTTTCATCTGAACGGGACCTCACAAGTTTGATCGTTTCAACTGACGGTTAGATCTTGATCATGAGTTTCAGTTGCAGTGGTATCTATCTGTCCAGGCGGAGGAGGAGGACTGAAATAATGACAAATTTTCCAAGTCAAGAGATTTGGTAAAATTCTGAATTTTGTGTTGAAGCTTTTATATTTGATGCCACAAGTTCTTCGGTTGAAATCAGTTCCTATTTACGAAAACGAAATGTACGAAAGAAGAAAGGAAAGAAGGAAGCAAGTACCTCATGCACACCGACACAGTTAAAACCTGCTTTATCTAAATGAAGTTAAATTTCAACCAATCAAATGAATTCGATTTGTTGGATTGACCAATTAGAATCCAACATTGATAACCTAGTTTAGTTTATGATTGTTTAACTTTCCAGTGCGAATGGGGTAAAATTGGAACTGATCACAATCATTGGGGATGTGACAGTTTACGAAACTTTAGTGGAAATCATTTTGGTTTATTTTTTCAGGGTCATATTGGCTCAACCAATTGGGGTGTTGCCCTCATAAACCCGGCTCCAAAACCGATGAATCAACAAGTTGAAATCAATTATGTGGATGAAGATGACAGCGTTATCGATGACGATGAATATATTGATGTGATAAAAGAGGTCGTTGGATTGGCTCAGGAATGTGAAGTGCTTACAGTAAGAGGGTAAGTTTAGACTTATATACCCGAGTCCTTTTTTTGTCAATGCTGTTAAACTTTGGTAGCTGTCTTATATCTGTGTGTCCCAAAAATATTTTAGCACGGCCAGATATTCGTGGTGATAAAATTTGACGTGCATCTGTCCACTCAACTCATGGACAATTCTCAGTTAACGATCTGATTAGCCATAATTTAGCTTGCAAAAAAGGTGCGATGCCATTTTCATTCTGGACTTGCCCAAGTCGTCTTGTAAGGAAGAAAGAGACGACTTGTTCCTAACAGCTCACAGCTGGATAACCGGCCGCTTTTTGTGCCGGCAGGCGGCACCTTAGATCACGATTTTTGACCAATGGTAGAGAAGATAGTGATTTTCTCAAAAAGACAATAACGGGGGCCAAGCTAAAATTGAAACAGAAATATCTACCATAAACTTCGCGACGCACCTGTGTATACAGTAGAACTACACTCTCCTTCGCAGAGGCTGTATTACCGGAGGACAGACCGGATTTTACTCCGGAGGACGGATGATATGATCCTCGCCGAAGGCGTAACGAGCGCGCAGCGCGAGGAAGGGGAGGAAAGGGAGCCTCTGCCAAATAATCGAGTGACGTTGTTGCAGTTGTTTTTTCACGACTCGAAATGGCGGACAGAGCACAGGTTACAGCGTATGATTGAAGAAATAATTCAAATAATGTTATATACAACCTTCTTTCTCTTTCTTGTCGTTGTTCTCTCTGTTATGATGTTTCTCCTGTCTTCTCACTCCTTCCACCAAAATACTAGGCCCATTCAGTCGACCCTTCCACCAAAATACTAGGCCCATCC